>CAUYQU010039146.1:0-16182 GCA_963574635.1 Cheracebus regulus | reverse complement strand
GTGGTTTTTTTTGTGATTTGCATTTACTTAAGGATTAATGATGCTGAGCATTTTTTCCTGAATCTGTTGAGCATCTATGAATTCTTTGAGAAATACTTATTCCGGTTTTTATTCAGACTTTTTTTTTTTTGCTATTGAGTTCCTTATAAACTTTAAATATTAATACCTTATCAGAAGTATAATTTGCAAATATTTTTGCCCATTCTGTAGATTGTTTTTCCATTCTGTTAATTGTTTCCTGAGCTGTGCGGAAGCTTTTTAGTTTGACACAGTCTCACTTGTATATTTTTATTTCTGTTGCCTGTGTTTTCCAGGTCATATTCAAAGTATCATTGCCAGACCAGACTAATATTGTGGAGCTTTTATTCTATGCTTTCTTTTAGTAGTATTACAGTTTCAGTAAGTCTATAATCAATTTTGAGTTAATTTCTGCATATGGTGTGAGATAAGGATCTAATTTCATTCTTCTGCATGTGGATAACCAGTTTTCACCATACCATTTATCGAAGACTACCCTTTCCCTATTGTGGGTTCTTGACACCACTGTCAAAAATGAATTGTCCATAAATGTGCAAGTTTATTTCTGGCTTTCTATTTTGTTCCATTGATCTAAGTGTCTGTCTTTATGTCAATACCATGCTGTTTTGATAACTGTAGCATGTAGCATATTTAGAAGTCAGGTAGTATTATGCCTCAAGATTTGTTCTTTGGGATCGAAATCATTTTGGCTCTTCGGGATATTTTGTGGTCCCATACAAGTTTTAGAATTGTTTTTCTATTTCTGTAAAAAAAAAAAAAAAAAAAATCGAATTTTGATGAGATTGCATTGAATCTGTAGGTGCCTTTGACTACCAGAGACATTTTAACAATATTAACACTTATAACTATGAACATGAAATATCTTTCCATTTATTTGTGTTCTCTTCAATTTATCAGTGTTTTATAGTTTTTTAATATATAGGTATTTCACTCCTTGGTTAAATTTATGCTTATTTTTCTTTTTTGTTATTGCAAATGGGATTTTTTTCTTAATTTTTTGGGGATAGTTTATTATCAGTATATAGCAACATTATTGATTTTGTATGTTGATTTTGCATCTGCAATTTTACTGAATTTATTTATCAGTTCTAACTTTTTTTTAACAGAGTCTTTGTATATAAGACCATGTTGTCACAAGAACAGAAAACCAAATACCTCATGTTCTCACTCATAGGTGGGTATTGAACAATGAGAACACGTGGGCATAGGGAGGGGAACATTACACACTGGGGTAAGTTCGGGGGGTGGGGAGCTAGGGGAGGGACAGTGGGGGGCAGGGAGGCAGTGGAGGGAAAACACTGGGAGAAATGCCTGATGTAGGCAATGGTGGGGTGGGTAGGGGAGGGGACAGAGACTGCAAACCACCATGGCATTTTTGTACCTATGCAACAATCCTGTGGGATGTGCACATGTACCCCAGAGCTTAAAGTACAATTAAAAAAAAAGATCATGTTGTCAGCAAACAGACAAAATTTCCCTTATTTCTTATTTCTATTTTTAATACAGATGTACATAGGCAAATCACATATGTGTTCACTAAATTGCTCAAGAATTTCTAATATTCCCCTTTCATGAGGTTTTATGTGCACATATAATTCAAAAATTTTCATAGTCATTGGTACCGCAATGAGATTTTTGTGATTAACATACTCGTCATATTCAAATCAATGTCATATATCATATGATAGACTATAATTTATTTCCCTATCTCTCTTATTAATGATTTTCTCTCTCTCACTTGGTGACACTCTCTTTCAAAGCAGTCAAATATTATTGATAAAGTTTATCAGATACATAAAAGTAAGGAATTGATTCATTTATTAATTAAACATATATAAGTTGATGTCTTAATAAGTAGCAGGAAGAGGTTAACTTTTTAAGAGTATAAAAGTGAATGTACCAAGAGCACAGTGCTAAAGCTTTCAAGTGAAGAAGAAAAACAAGTAAACAAATAATTCCATTACTGTTTCTAACATAAAAATTATAATAAAAAGTTAAAATGCAACCCAAGATCTGTGAATAGGAGATAAGTGAAATGATCATATATCCACTTTATAGTGGAATTCTATGCTATAAATAAAATTTATATTTTATATCCAGAATAATGCTTTGGATTATGAAATAAGTTTTTTCTTCACTGTAATAGGAACTTTTCCTACCTCATGTGGCTATTTGACTGTTAAAACTAAGATATGAGAATAATGTGATGAAAAAGAAGGACATTGTTGGTAGGAAAGAAAAGGGAAGGACATTTATGTTAGATCCATTAAATCATAGCACAAAGTTTTAGTTAGAATCTTTTCAGAGATAGATAATAGTCTAGAACGCCAGACTTTATGGATAGAAAAAAATTGTCTGGGTTTCTACATACAACAAATGCATTTTAAAACATTCCTGGGTTTATATAACAAGAATTTACCATAGACTAAGTAATAGCTAAGTAAAGAATCCACAATATAGGTTTTATTCCGTAGGAAGAAAAAAAAATAAAGCCTTTCTAATCCTTGAATGTAAGGCATGAAAAATGACTTAGGAGCTAAGAGAGAATAGGGTAATAGATTAAGAAGTCAGAGCAATCAGGAAAGAATGGCTTTGCTTTTCCCATGTGAGGATAAAACTTTTAAAAGGAGATAGCATAAGGTATACACATCCAACCAAGGAGATACTGAGAGTATGCTGTTTCTCTATATAGGAGGATACAAGATCATCCACTATGAAGACTATTTAGAAAACTTTTGAAGAGAGTATTAAAGTTGAAAATAGTTTATTTGTAAATTCAGAAGAGATGACCAGAAACCAATGTAAACTTTTTCATAGTAAGTCCTAAGCTTCAAGCTTCAAGCCAAGATTGAAGGCTACAAATTTTGATTGGCATAGATCTATAACAGGTTAAGTAATAGAGAAGGTGTTATAGCTGTAAGATTGGGAATTAAGAAGATTTACAGTACTACTTACAGTATGACAAAAATTGTGGGATCCAATAGACTATGGCACCTATAAATAGAAAAGACCATAAAACAAGGAGATGGATGATAGAATCACTTTGTCTGCTTCAAGAGAGTCATGTTCTAAGTTCAAAGATTAGGCTAAGAAAAAAAGCTCATCATCACTGGTCATTAGAGAAATGTAAATCAAAACCACATTGAGATACCATCTCATGCCAGTTAGAATGGCGATCATTAAACAGAGACAATAGATGCTGGAGAGACAATCCTGGCTAACACAGTGAAACCCCATCTCCACTAAAAATATCAAAACTTAGCCAGGCATGGTGGCACGCATCTGTAGTCCCAGCTACTCAGGACGCTGAGACAGGAAAATCACTTGAACCCAGGAGGTGGAGGTTGCAGTGAGGTGAGACCATGCCACTACACTCCGGGCTGAGCGACAGAGCAAGACTCCATCTCAAAAAAAAAAAAAAAAAAAAGTTTGGGGACTTCTGATAGTTAGCAAATAAAATTTTCAAATATTCATACAGCCTTAGAACTGCATAAGAAAATCTCATCTAATTTTATATGTAAATCATTGTATATATTTTAATCTGGCCAAATAAATTAGAAAATGAATTTTAATGACTCACATAAAAATTTCTTTGAAGATTTTGACTTAAAGAATACTGCATGAAATAAACAGAACAAGTTAAGATATTGGCACTAAGAGCAAAAAGTAATAATCCAGGAGTCATAATCAAAGAAAAGACCTATATTTGAATAAAATACCAGAAACAAGTTTCCGTAAAGCTGTAGAAGTAAATAGACACTCAAATGTCTAGAAATAAAAGATGGGAATATTAACTGTATTATGAAAAACAAATATATTGTTATTAAAATATGTTATAGATCTCACTTTAATGATTTCTAGTTTGGTTTGCTAACTAAGAATGATTTACAAGAATGTGTTTTGTTTCTTGAATTTATACCAATTTATAGTTCTTCATCCTCTTGCTAGCTGCCCTTATTTTGCGCATTACAAAGATGAAAGTTGCATATATGAATTTCACTCTGTAGAAACTATAATCTCAATACGTTGTCTTTCCTTTAGTCCATAAAACCCTAAGGACTGCGTAATGGTCAATGACAATTTTTTAAAATATCAAGTGCAAGCATATCTTTAATGTTTGATTTTGTAAATTAAATGATTTACATTTGAAAAGAGTGAATTTTCGTACTTGGCTAACATTGAATAATGAAGGTCATTCCAGGCCCTCAGGAATATCACAGCAGTTTCACTCACAGCATTTTCTCCATGGAAATCCAAGCACTGAAGTGTCAATAGCTTACTAAAGGCATTTTATGAAAATACTTAAAGTACAACTCAATATAATTTAAGACTTTTGGCCAATTGAATAGATTTTTAGTCCTCCTCAGATCATGAAAAGTTTTATGAGTGACTCATTTGCAGGAACAGCTCTCTCTGGTCAAAATAACTGACACACTTTGGCATTAAACCTCATAAAAGGAAATGAAAAACTGTTTTATAATGTCCTCATTGATGTTTATGAGAACCAACCCTATTGCTCATCTATACTGCTTTATCTTTGTAGTTAGTTCGAAAGCCTTGACCTGAAATTAAGAATTTCTAGGCAATTTTATGACAATGAACCCAGACTCTACTCTGCTGACAATCTTGGAATATCAGACAATCTTATCAAAATTGTGCCATGCGTTCTTGGGTTTGATATTATCATTTAAAATTTTACTTTATACTTTTTAGAAAATATCTAACAATTTTAACTATCATTTCTTTAAATCTCTCCCATTCCTGATAATCTTTTCAACTGTAGGGCTTAAGAAAGACTTAAGGACTCAACCATGTTAGTTAGATCAAGTGTGGTTGCATATCGTCAAAACCTCAAGGCAAGAGCAGCCTAAATAATATAGATTCCCTTAAGAGGCATCCAGAGATATGAATCTCAGAACTGTTATTCTTTTATATAGTGATTAATCACTGTTATTATTTTATACAGTGATTCCCCACTGTAATAAAGAGCCTAGGGTTTTTGAACCATTTTGTTACATCATATTAGCAGCTGGTTTTTATTTGTAAAATTACCTCATAGCATAAGATATTTATTAAAATCCCAGCAATTGCATTTTATTGAATTGGATATTTATTGAATTTCCAGCAATGTTACCTGGAAAGAGAAAGAAGAGTAAATAAAAGAAATGCACCCCTCAGCTGAGCCAATTTTGTTTAGGTAATGCTAAAGAAGTTAAAAGTTCTGCATAGTTACAAGGCAACCGAACTGCAAGTAGAGTTAAACAATGTGGTCATTTAGATGGATACATCGTCACCCAGAGTAAAATTGGGATTATTTTACAGTGGTAAAGGGGATAACACATATTGGAGAACAAATAGTAGTCTCTGCCTCCGTAGTTATCAATAAAGAACTGTTAAAGATCTCATCCCAGGGTGACTCACACCCCAGCTATTCAGCTTAGTCTCTCTCTTTCATGGTAATATGTGGACATTAAAACTTGTGCCATGGAGACAGAAGGCAAGGGACCACTTGTGATCACTTTCCTTGAATCTTTCTTCAAGAAATTGCTGAAAATACAACTAGGAAGACAATACACATATGTCCCAACAATAATTGCCGTTACTTACTGACCACTTCCTATGAGTCAGATGAATTGCATACACTACTTTATGAAATATTTACGATAAAACCCAGACATTACCATCCTTGGTTTACAGATAAAGAAGCTAAAATTTAGAGGGATTAAATAACTAAAGTTGTATTTTTTAAATATATTTTTTTATAGATTTAGGGGTACAAATATAGACTTCTTAACATGCATATTTTGCATAGTGGTAGAGCTTGGGCTTTTAGTGTATCCATCACCTGAGTAGTGAACATTACACCCAACAAGTAACCTTTTTATCCCTCCTACTGTCCCAACTATTGGAGTCTCCAATGTTTGTCACTCCACTCTGTATGTCCATGGGTACCCTTTGTTGAATTCCAACATAAAAGTGAGAACAGCTGGTATTTGAATTTCTGTTTCTGAATTATTTCACTTAAGATAATGGCCTCCAGTTTCATCCATGCTGCTGCAAAATACATGAATTGATTCTTTTTTGTGTTCAAGTAGTATATATATATATATATATCACATTTTCTTTATCCAGTCATCTGTTGATAGACAAAGTTTTGCTGTTAACCCCAAGACTACATTGCCATTGCTGGAAACAACTGCTGTGTGGCTTGTTTAGGATTGGGAGCCACTCTGATGCTGAAAAGTATACACGAGTTTGTGAGTTAGGAAGCATTAAAGAGTACCTGTTAGTTGGGGGATTTCTCCTTGGGATTTGGGCACATGCAGAAGCATCACAGTCGCCACCTTCCAGAGCAGTGTTTTCAGTAGCATGCTCTTCATCAGGATGTGAAATGTTACTTGATACTTTCACGTGCTATCATGAAATAAGATTGAGAAAGGTAGAATTTCCCCTTAGTATTGTATCTTTTTTTCCCTTTTTTTAATTATTATACTTTAAGTTCTGGGGTACATGTGCAGAGCGTGCAGGTTTCTTACATAGGTATATATGTGCCATGGTGGTTTGCTGCATCCATCACCCCATCATCTACATTAGGTATTTCTCCTAATGCTATTCCTCCTCTTCCTCCTCCCACCCCCAACAGGCCCCAGGGTGTGATGTTCCCTTCCTGTGTCCATGTGTTCTCATTGTTCAGTACCCACTTATGAGTGAGAACATGTGGTGTTTGGTTTTCTGTTCTTGTGTGAGTTTGCTGAAAATGATGGTTTCCAGCTTCATCCATGTCCCTGCAAATAAAATGAACTCATCCTTTTTTACAGCTGCTTAGAATTCCATGGTATGTATGTGCCACAGTTTCTTTATCCAGTCTATCATTGATGGGCATTTGGGCTAGTGCCGCAATAAATGTGCATGATCATGTGTTTTTATAATAAAATGATTTATAATCTTTTGAGTATATACCCAGTAATGGGACTGCTGGGTCAAATGGTATTTCTAGATTTAAATCCCTGAATAATTGCCACACTGCCTTCCACAATGGTTGAACTAATTTACACTCCCATCAACAGTGTAAAAGTGTTCCTATTTTCCACATCCTCTCCATCATCTGTTGTCTCCTGATTTTTTAATGAACGCCATTCTAATTGGTGTGAGATGGTATCTCAATGGGGTTTTGATTTGCATTTCTCTAATGACCAGTGATGATGATCTTTTTTTCATATGTTTGTTCGCTGCATAAATGTCTTCTTTTGAGAAGTGTCTTTTATATCCTTTACCCACTTTTTCATGGGGTTGTTTTTTCTTATAAATCTGTTTTAGTTCTTTATAGATTCTGGATATTAGCCCTTTGTCAGATTACAGTGAAACAGCAACTAATAGAATGGAGAAAATTTTTTGAACTTTTTTTTCTTTTTGGCAAAAGTATTTTTCCTTTCTTAATCCCCTATTCTGTCTTTTCCTGGGCCCTATCTCCAGCTATGTTTAGTTTCCTTTTCATCTTTTGTATTAAGCATAATAAAATCATAGATACTCATTTGTCTGTTACTTACTTCTTCCATCCCTAAACAGGTTATGGGCATGCTGTCCAGTCAATAAATATAGATTAAACTCATTTTATGATAGCCACACAATATCTCATTAAATTAGCAATGACATTCAAAATACTCAATGGTGATTATAGACTGGACATTGTTTAATTAGTCTTCTACTTTAAAACAGAAAGAAAAAAAAGAAAAACCTGTTGATTCTCAGATCTGCAGAGCATAAATGCCTCTGTTTTCTAACCAGTGCTACATGGATGGATGTTAATGTTTTTTCCAGGTTTTTTTCACCACAGAAGTAATACATTAAATTTTGTAAATTAAGATCTTTATATATAAGCGTTTTGATTTATATAAGA
This sequence comes from Cheracebus regulus, assembly GCA_963574635.1. NCBI lineage: Eukaryota > Metazoa > Chordata > Mammalia > Primates > Pitheciidae > Cheracebus > Cheracebus regulus. The sequence continues at coordinate 8,246 of CAUYQU010039146.1, read as the reverse complement.
AAGATTCCCAGAAATGGGATTGCTGTTTAAAATGCTATATATATATTTTTAGTTACTAATTTTCATTATTACCTGACAATCTCCAACTACCAGCAATAGATGAGTGCCCTTTGCCCACCTTTTTGACAGCACTGAGCTTTACCACTCTTTATATTTTGACAATTTAATTAACAAAAAGTAGAAGCTCATTTTTTTTTAATTTACATTTTTTCTGCTGCAGTGGAGGTACAATATCATCTACTGATTTATTGGCATGTGGGTTTCCTTCTTATCTGAGTTTCCTGTTTATATACTTTGCCTCTTGTCTATTGACTGTTCTTTTTCTTATCAATGCTTTTGGCAAATTCTACATATTAACCCTTTATCTGACAGAAATATTGTAATTATTTCCCTGAGACTATTGCTTTTAGCTTAACTTTGTTTATATGTTTGTTCTGGGCTTACATAACTTTTAATTTTTAGGGAGTTTTTAAGGTTTGTGTGTTTGTTTTCTTGCTTAAAAATATTCTTTAAGATAGTTTTAAAATTTTTCCTATCTTCTTCAAAACTTATTTTTTAATATTTAAACTATTATCTATGTTATATTTCAATTTCTACATAATGTGAGGTAGGATAATATACTTGTATTTCTTCAACTGAATAGCCATTTTTGCTAGCACCACCTATTAAAGAAACCATCTGCTTCAACAAATGCAACAGTTGTCACATATCACATTTCTGCATATAGTAGACATATTTCTGGTTCTCTTCTACTAAACTGTTTACCTATTCTTTTGCTATTATCATTTTTTTTATTCTAGTGACTTTGTAGTCAGCTTTAGTATCTGACAAGCCAAGAATCCTATCACTATTTGACTGTTTCATAACATGGGGAATCATTTTCTAATATTATCTGTTCATTTGAGTTTTAAACGTGATATCCTATTTGCTCTAAAAAGTGAAGTAGCACTTGGTTAAATGTTGATATTTATTTGAGAATAATAAACAAATTTTCTGCATCCTGAATCATGGTATGACTTGAAGCTTTATTCAGATCTTTTTCCCTCAATACAATATATAGATTTCTCTGTGAAGATACCGATCAGCCTTTTTAAATTTATTCCAATGTATTTTATAGTTTTGTCAGTATTTTATTGTTTTTTATTTTCAATTCAAACAAACTGTTTTCAGTATAGATAAGACCTATGAGTTTTGTAAAGTTATTCTTTATCCAGCTAGCTTATCATCTTCTCTTATTAATCTTTGTAGATTTTTACTATGGTATATATCTATAATAAGTAAAAGATAAAACAACCAAAGAAAAAATACTTGCAACAATATGACAGATAAAAGATATGTTTCTTTTACATACAGAAAACTCTTAGAAGCCAATAAGAAAAAACAAAAATGTAATCAGAAATCCTATAAAGAGTATAAAAATGTAACCACAAAAGGCAACACAAAAACAGAAATAGCTTATAAACATTCAAAAGGATGCTATAACTCATGACATTAAATAAATGCAAATTAAAACTAGTATCAGATTAACAAAAATTACCACTTGATTAGCAAACATTTTAGTTTGATAACACATAGCTTTAAAATGGCAATAAGACTGATGTATTCTCATCAGTACTCTTAATGGTAACTTCAATTTAAATTAAACTTATGTTCAATAGGTACTACCTATTTGGAAAGGAAACTACTTGTATTTATAAAAATGTTAAATTCCTGTACCTGCCAATAAGTAAATATGCATTATAAATTTCTGAAACAAAATCTTTTGCATAAAGAATGATAAACTAGAAACCTGATGTATCTAAGGACTATCAATAAATCAGCTTGATCAGAGCATAAACATTCCTATAGAGCAGGGGCAAAACACAGATTAAAAACATAGACAAGAATGAGATTGTGTAATGGAAGAAGAGCAGTATATTCCCTTTTCAGTTCCAAAATGTCTGTGAGTACCCATAGTGCAGTGCATTATCAGAACAAATACATTTGTTCTAGATAGTCACTGAAGCACACAAAGTAACAAAATGCACAGATTATTTCCTTCACTCCTTGCAAATGCACCCTTTATGCATAAAAAAAAAATAGCTACTTCACTCTGATCACTCTCCTTCTTGCTTTCTTTCATGCCCCTTGAGCCTCTTCAACAGCTCGTCCTTGACCCTAGGACTTCACGCTCCATATTGAAGGAGTTACATAAGGGGCTCTGCTGCTGTTCAATGGAAATTCAATGACTCACTAGATGGGAAGGGATAGAGTCTTAAGAGTAGAGCCATTGTAAAATATAAAACCTTTCTCTCTTGGCTGCCTTTCACAGCATAAGTAAGATGCATTATTCTACTAAAAGGTTTGCATATTTATTCCAAAGGTGTATTCTTTGCATGAGAAAGGAATGAATACAGGGTCTGGAAGGAGAAGTGAAAGTAAAGCTTATTTTGCCAAATCATACATTGTAGAATGGAGTAAAATATATTAGAGACCAGAATCTTATGGCTATTTGTCTGCTTTGATATATTTCAGCTTCTTCTACTCTTAAAAAAAAAAAAATTCACCTGAACTCTGGAATGTTCAGTCAGATTCTTCCTATTAGTAACTGAGCCAGGTGTTGACCATGGAAAAGCTGGGAATGCAGGTAATTCTGCAATGCTATTCTCTTGACTAGTAGAGCAATGACTTGGCTGCTCTGGGAGCTGGATTACCACTGACTCTTGAGGAGATGCCATGATTCCTTCTCAACTGGGAATAGCACTTCAATAGCTGATACAGATGGAAAGTCAGGCCAGGACACAGAAGACCAAGTTCACCAAAGCTGACCTCCAAGGAAAAATTTTAAGTTCTAACAATTAACATAATAGTGGAGTAAATTGAAAAGCTATTTCATGTTTTAAATGGGTGCTTTTATACAGATACTGAAGGAGAACAAGATATTTCAAAGCCTGAAGATTAAGTCTGCAGAGACCATGAATGGTGGAACACCTGTGTGGTTTTTTCCCCCCACTTCTGTAGATATAAAAATGCATGCAACCTTCAACTCACTAAAGACATTTGATCTATTTCTGTATATTGTGCTTGACTAGAACCCAACATTCAGTTTCAGGGCCAGCACTTCCATGTAATTAATGAACCAAGCTTTTTTTCTCTGAAAACATTTTTTTCAATGCCCTATCTACACATGCCAGGAAGATAACAATTCAGGTTAAGGATACTAAGGATTATCAGATGGAAGAGTTCAGAGTCACCATGTCACTATATCAAGCCTTATGGTCTTTGCTTTTCTATCAAACTGTCTTTAGAATTCTATTCCCAACTTCCTAGTCTGTTCAACTGATAGACACAACTCATCATTCAAAACTCAGCTAACAATGAAACCCTGCCTATTTCCCAGCCGTCACCCACAATACACTGACAACAGTATTCTTTTTGCTGTCGTCTGTATCCAGAAGTCTCTTACCATAGTATGTATTATTTGAGACTTTTATTTTGGTGGCAACAACTCTACCAAATGTTAGGGGTAATTATTGAAATAGGAAATGAATGTAATCAGCCTCAGAAAAATGACTGGAAATGAAAAAGTATATTGGAATTTCTCAGTCTCTCATCTTGGCTCTTTATTTATTTCTGTTTGATTTTCTATCTTTGCAAACCAGTTTTATCATTTTCTCCAGCCACATACTGTCATATGACTTCCACATAGCTCTTGTGTTTATTTATATGGTCTAGCAACATGCAAGGATACACTAACATTTGGAGCTCAACTCATACTGATAGAGAATAGTTGAACCAGCTAGAATTAGTGGACCACAGGATGTACCAGTAGTAGCTAACAGAGAAGATGCACAGCATAAGGGCCCAAACCCTTTGGATAGGGGAAGTTGTCAGAATCATGGGCAACAACTTGAACACCCCAAAATTGTTCACTACAATCTGTAATGTCATCTTGAACTTATCTAACTAACCCACTTAGAAGGAACATTCCCTGAGAGAAGATATCATACCAGATCATTACCTTTTCACCATATAATGATCAAGTTGTACCACATAAGCACCCAATATTGTTTTATTTCTCTCTTTTGAATGAAACATTCATCAATGTGCAGATAGACTGTCATTTTATCAAAGTTTAAGAAACTTAGGTCCAAATTATAACCTTATATAGAATATTTGTAGGAGATGAGGCAAAGCTGTATACAGTAGTGTTCATATGAAAGCATCTTTGTCCATGTTTTAAGCTATTAAATAGCATAGCAAAGTGATTTTTAAAATAGGCTTTGTATTCAAGCAAATGAGGATTTAAAAGGGACTCTGACACTTTCTTTTTATATGATGTGAGTGTAGTTGCTTAACTACTAAACCTCCATTTCCTCATCTATAAAAATGATAATAATATTCCCCAGGTTTATTTTAATATAAAAAATGAGTGTATGTAGAGTGTTTGACAAGTAAAAAATTCATACTCAACAATAGCACCTTTTCTAGAGTCCATCATAATTTTTCATTTCTTTTTATCCTTATGTAGCTCAAAAAATTTAACTTTTCTCACAATGACTATCATTTAGGCTAACTCCTGTTGACGTTTAGGGACTTGTGTTAATCTAATCAAGACTTAAAATCTTAGTGTAGAATGGGTTTTTCTGGAAAGATTTTCTTGGGACTGTTGACAATTTTTATACATGGATTTTTTAAATGATCTTACTGTAAACAAAAACCTTGAATTTCTTGCTTTTACTTATCCCCACTTAATAAATCTATCAACAATGATAATAAATCTATCAACAATGATAATAAATTGCCATTTGTAAATGTTTTCCTATTTCTCTCTGTTGATCATTCGAATATATCTCTTTTACTTCATGTCATAACAAAAAAAAACTCTTCTTTCAAAATTATTTGTCTAAATGCTACAGAAATATATTTTTGCATTTGAAAAATAGAACTGAGAAAGGAGTTTACTCTAAAATAAATTCCAGGAAAAATAAACAAGAAAATTAGAATTCTAAATTGCTAGAACATAAATTTAATATTTAATTTTTAAAATAACTTTCAGCTTTGAAAAAAATTATTGAAAGAAATAATATAAAATGTGTAACACTTAGACATAAAGAAAAATAATTTATTGAGAAAATTTCTTTCTAGGTAATACATCTACAACTATAGTGCATACTAAATTAAACAAAAACTTTTAAATCCTAAAAGTTGATTTGATAAAATGTCTTACAGCAATAATTATCAAAAGAAAATATAACATCAGTGAGTCTATGCATAAATATATATATATATATTTGAACTTATTTCTCCTAACTGAAATTTTTTATCCTTTGATCACCATCACTCAAATCACCCCAGCCCTAAGTAACCATAATTCTAATCTCCAGTTCTATGACATCAGCTTTTTTATTTCACATATAAGCGAGATCATGCAGTATTTGTCTTTCTGTTGTACAATGTGGAAACCATCGTGAATAACAATATACTATAGTCTAGAAATATTCTAGGAGAGTGAGTTAAGTTTTCTTACCACAAAACTGATAACTATTAGAGGTAATATATATGATAACTAGCTAGATTTAGTCATTCCATCATGTATATATATGTTACAGCATTACGTTGTACACAATAAGTACATATAATCTTTATCTGTCAATTTAAGTAAAATAAGTAAAAAAAATTATAAATATATACTTAAAACAAAACACCTGAAGTTAGGAGTGAAAATGGTATAAAAAATTATAAAGTAATCTACAACATGTTATTAAAATGGCTATAACTTCTCATCAGTGTCTTTGTCAGTTTGGACTGCTATAACAAAAATGACATAAACTGGGTGGCTTAAACAACAGAAATTTATTTCTCACAATTCTGGAGACTGGAAAGTCCAAAGTCAAAGTGACAGCCAATGTGGTTTCTGGTGAGGGTCTTCTGCCTGGTTATGTTTTTACATAGGAGATGGAGACGGGGCAGTGGGGGGGCAAAGTCTCTTAGAAGGTCACTAATTCCATCACGAGGGCTTTATCCCCATGACCACTTCCCAAAGGCCCTATCTCCAAATATCATCACACTGGAAATTAGTGTTTCAACATATAAGTTTTGGGGAGAAACAAACATTCGATCAATAGAAATCTAATATTTACATCTATTGATATCCTAAATATACTATCCAAAAGTAAAAACAAGCCATATGCATGAAAACACTTGACAATAGCACAATCTGTGAATAATATGCCATAGTATCATATACTACTATTTACCATAGTGTATGATATAAAGAGACAGATTAACAATAGATTTTTCATTAATAAGAATCATACGACATGAAGCTATTAAAATTACAAGTATAAAAACTACGTAGCAAAGTGAAAAAAAAAAGATATGGCAAGTTATACAGTATGATTCTGTCTATATTGAAGTTATATGTGACCACAGATAAGAACCAGATAAAAAAAAATATGGGAAATCTAAGCATTTGATTTATTAGAAAACATAAGTTAATTTTTTAAACTTACATTTTTGATTATATTCTTGGGTTTTTTTTCAAAGTATAGAAAAGGGTAGACTTTAATCTTTATTTACAGGATGCAGAGAGTTATGAAATACCACATAGAAATACGAGACCCATTCAGAGGACAAGCTTGACACAGTATGTACAGGTTGGAACTGTTCAAGTATAGTTTCAGTGTAAAAAGTGCCACAATAACAAACCACATTTAAAAATAGTTCTTAGTAGGAAAACGGTAACACAAACTTATAACAAACATAGGACACAACAACTGTATGCCTCAGTTTACATGACATAAATGTTAAAGGTCTCAAGAGTTTCATTCTGAACATGGGAGGTATAGCTTTCAGAGCTAGTTTCTGGCATAACATTTTGATCTTCCTCTTCCTCTACAGAGAAATACTTCCCAGTTAAGCTTAATGAAGTCTTATATACAAACTCATTTTCATGGTTTTGTAGAGCTTCAATTTTGTCTAAGCCTCCACATTCTTCAATCATTTTTCTAAGTTTCTCAGTTTCCCCTAGTTTCTCAGCAGCCTGAAAGATATTTAAAACGGCATCCAGAGTAACCAGAATAATCTTGGTATCTTTCCCAGTTAAGGGGTTCATCAATGGTTTTATTATGCCACAATGAACAAGGTAAATAATCTCTTCAATTATTCGACCCTTTGTAGAGTTGGTTATAGCCCATATGGCTTTCTTTGTTTCTTCAAATCTGTCTTAGTGAGAACGTAGACAAGAAATGAGACTAATCCATGATTCACAGTTTGCTGTATCTGATCCTGAAGGACAGTTGTGATGTTTGACATTGTCTACGTAGCTTCCTTCTAAATGTTAGTTTTAGGCTGGGAAAGATGGTGAGCACTCCTGCATAAATAACAACCTGACTCTGTTCATCTGTACCAGTGACAATATTCCCTACGGCTCTTGGGGCAAGGGTCACAATTGGCAATTCAGAAGCTCCTAGGAGCTTCACGAGTTGGGGCACAACTTCTGTTTTCATGACTATGTCAATCCATTCATTTGGATCATCAGTAAAGTAGGAAACAGCCCAGCATGTCTACTAATATTTCTGGATTATCATGGAGAAGAAGCCAAGCTGAAGGAGAAAGAATTTGCTCATTAGCATCTAACGAGGCTGCAGGATTCTTGTTGTGATGAAGGTTTGTAAGTGTCCAGGTAAGATTACGTAAGTAATCACATGCTGAAGATGACATATCAGGAACTGCAAGAAGAGCCAATGGTGGGTCAACTGCAATGCTTCATTTCTGTACTGTCTTTTTCCTTGACCTTGAATCTGTTAAGTTGGGCAGCTGGTGAATTAGCATTCTTGTTGGTGAACCTTTACGAGACAAAGGGAGAAAGCTGCTCAGCGGGCCCAGGCTTCCACGGGAAGCAATATGGGGCTCGCTGGCTATGGGACAGCTGCACTGAAAACATCCATCTCCCATCTCAGCTCAGCCCAAAGACTGTGTGTCTTCATTATACATTGTGCAATGATACATTTTTTAATGAAATAATAGCTAAGCATAAAGGATTCTTGCTTGGTAGGTTTCTCAAAGCTTGATAAGACAGTATGTGTTGCACACAAGTTTATTGAAGCACTGTTCACAGTAGCAGATTTGGAACCAACCCAAATGCCCATCAGTGATAGACTGGATAAAGAAAATGTGGCACAACATGGAATACTATGCAGCCATAAAAAAGGATGAGTTCATGTTCTTCGCATGGGACATGAATGAAGCTGGAAACCATCATT
>CAUYQU010039145.1:0-108699 GCA_963574635.1 Cheracebus regulus | reverse complement strand
TTCTCTCTTTTTCTAAAATCTCTTCCTCTTTCTTTCTCTTTCATTTTTTTCTTTCTTTTGCAGTTTCTTTCTTTCTCCTTTTCTCTCTTTTTCTAAAATCTCTTCCTCTTTCTTTCTCTTTCATTTTTTCTTTCTTTTGCTGTTTGTTTCTTTCTCCTTTTCTCTCTTTTTCTAAAATCTCTTCCTCTTCCTTTCTCTCTTTCATTCTTTTTATTCAAAAAAAAAAAAAAAAAAGAAAATGTTTAAATATACCTGTACCCTGGAAGCCCCCACTCTGAGTTGCCCCACCTCTCTGAACGAAACCTATGTATTTCTTAAGTGTATTTGATTGATGTCTCATGCCTCCCTAAAATATATAAAACCAAGCTGTGCCCTAACGACCTTGGGCAAATGTTCTCAGGAACTCCTGAGGGTTGTGTCATGAGCCATGGTCACACGTCATTGGCTCAGAATAAATCTCCTAAAATATTTACAGAGTTTGACTCCATTCGCTGCCATTAGTATTGACTGAAGATTTAGCTTCCACAGGTTTGCTGAATTGGTTATTACCTGACCTTCTATTACACAGCTTTTTAACTGTTACTGCTATAAGTTTCTTTCTAATTCAATTTGTCATTATGTGTTTATGACTTTAAAAAATTTTTCTTAATTATTGAAATTTAAGTCAGTGTAAAGAAATGCACAAGTGAATTCATATACTTAAATAGCCGTATTTATCTGAAATTCTTGGAAAGTTTCTTGAGAGCTGAATTAGTTGTCATTACAACTCATGATTTTATCTTATCCTCAGGCCAATCTGCCTCATATGCATGAGTCCTCAAGAATCACACGGGCAAAGGAATTAGATTGTTCGTCCTTCAGAGAAGAAAGATGTTTTATGGCTTTGGGAAAAAGGTAATTATAGTACGGAAATTAATATGTGAAAGGACTTAACAGCTCTTAACAATCCTGGGGTAATAATAGTATGACTTCTGTGGAACTGATTACTGCTATCTGGCCTTATTAATAGTACTTAGTGAAGCAATTGACAATTCCTCAACTAGTCTATTGAAAGGCAGAAGTAGAAAGCAATATTGCCTGTGGGCAGAAATACATATGCACACTTACCTTTATAGTCATACTATAAAGAGAGCTTCCTTATACATTTGATCTCTTGTCAGCAGAAACCTGCAAAATGAGGTTTCAGTTAAGAAGAGACCAAATGTACAAGGAAGCTCTCATAAAATTCAAATGGAGCTGAAAAATTTCTGTTGCCTAGTGACATCATAGCCACATTGTAGTGTTGTAGCACAATGCATTAACTTTTCCTGACAACTATTTCTAACAACTATTAAAGAATAATATAAAGATTTTTATAAAACTTCAAATAAGATGCCAATATCTCATTAGTTTCAGTTCCTCCTTCCTTACGATGATTTACAAACAAAAGATACAGTGATTAAAAGACATTCATGAATGGTTTAACAATGGCAATTCTTTCTGAGAAATGCATTCTTTGGTGATGTTGTCATTGTGTGATCATAGAGTATACCTACACAAACCTACATGGTTGTGCCTACTACATACCTGGGCCATATGGTATAGTCTATTGCTCCTAGGCTACAAACCTGTATGGTATGTTAATGAACTTCATACTGTAGGCAGTTGTATCACAGTGGTAAGTACTTATGTCTGGCGCATACTGTGTCCTGCACTGCATGAGGGTTCAAGGACCTAAGAGGGAACTGTGGGGGATAAAGAAAAACACAGACACAAACATAGAGAAAACGGGACCAGGCAGTCTGGGAGGTGAAGGATGTGAGTCTCTCTGGCCTGACCTTTCTCAATGTACTTTATTTTATTTGTTCACAAAGCACATAGCGGAGGGAGGGTGCAGTTACTTAGAATAACCTGTGGTTATTATTCTCTTACTTCAGTTAACATATGTCAGCTAACAACTATCTTGCAGCAAATTCGGTGAAAGCTGGTTATCTCTCTAGGCCTGTCTGTTCTATCCCGAGCCATACACATCCTCCTATTATGGTTTCACTTCTCTGGAGTTCACCCAAAGTTCACAGCAGCCTTGCTGCTGATCTCGTGGCGTTGGCCTGGATGACTCCGGCTCCCAAAATGCCACACCTGTATAGGGCCCTTACCAGGAATGAAACTTCAAGAGTGCAAGTTGTTCTGGGTGAGTCAGTGGATGAGTGGTGAGTGAATATGAAGGCCTGGGAGGTTACTGTGCACTACTGAAGACTTTATAAACAATGGACACTTAGACTACATGAAATTTACAAAAAGATATTTTTCTTTGTTCAATAATAAATCTTAGCTTACTGTAACTTTTTAACTTTATAAGCATTTTCTTTTTTCTTTAACTTTTTGACACTTTTGTAATAACTTAGCTTAAAATGCAAACACATTGTACAGCTGTAAGAAATATTTTCTTTCCTTATATCCTCATTTTATAAACTTTTTTCTATTTTTAAATTTTGAATTCTTTTGTTTTTTACTTTTCAAATGTTTTTGTTAAAAACTAAGACAAAAAACATATATTAGCCTAGGCCTACATAAGGTCAGGATTATCAATATCACTGTCTTCCACCTCCATGTATTATCCTACTGAAAGGTATTCAAGGGGAATAACAAGCATAGAGCTGTCATCTCTTATAAAAATGCTTTTTCCTGAAACACCTCCTGAAGAAACTGCCTGAGAATATTTTATATTTACCTTTTTTAAATAAGCAGGAGTACTCTTTAAAATAACAATTCAAAAGTAAAGTATAGTTTATACATAAACCACTAACATAGTAATTTATTATTAAGTATTATGTACTGTACATAATGGTATGTGCTATAGTTTTTTACTTTTACTTTAGGTTGAAGGTACATGTGCAGGTTTGTTACATAGGTAAACTTATGTCACAGGGGTTTGTTGTACAGATTATTTTGTCATCCAGGAACTAATCCTAGTTAGTACTCACTAGTTATTGTTTACGCTCCTCCACTCTCCACCCTCAAGGAGGCTCCAGTGTCCATTGTTCTCTTCTCTGTATTCTTTAGTTCTCACCATTTAGCTCCCACTTGTAAGTGAGAACATGTTGATGGAGCTGAAGGCATTATCCTTAGCAAACTAATACATGAATAGAAAACCAAATACTCTATGTGCTGTAGTTTTATATGACTGGCAGCACAGTAAGTTTACACCAGAATTACAAAAAAAAAATGTGCATTGTACTATGACCATATGACAACTGCATCTTTAGGCAATAAGAACTTTTCAGCTCCATTATGATCTTATAAAACCACCATTGTATATGCAGTCCAACACTAACCAAAACTTTGTTATGAAAATTGTGATTACATATACATATGTATAAACACACTACCACACACGTATATATGTATACACACAAACATGAATAAATGTATATTTCCGTGAACATATATGTGTATGTATAAGCCATATATATGTGTGTTTTAAGCAGTTGGCTCACAAAATTATGAAGGCTGGCAAGTTTGAAATAAACAGGACAGGCCAGACAGCTGAAAACTCAGGCAAGTGTTGATATTACAATCTTGGGTCCAAAATTTTTTGGGTGAGCCAGCAAGCAGCAAACTCAGACAGGACTTTGTTGTAGTCTGGAGTTTGAAACCTGAAGGGAATGTTGGAAGGTTGGAAACTCAGAAGCGATCTCTATCTTGAAATACTGACGCAAAATTTCTTTGCCCAGGGAAACAACAGATTTTGCTCTTAAGGTCTTTCATTGATTGGATGAGTTCCTCTCATTATTGAGGGTAATCTACTTTAGTTAAAATCAACTATTGTAGACATTATTGTAGACTAGTCACACCTACAAAATAGCTTCACAGCAACATCTTAGCTGTGTTTGACCAAATTACAATGCATAACCTAACCAAATTGGCACATAAAATTAAACATCACATATCTTATCATTTGAAATGCCTGCCTTTTGATGATCAGTTCTACTAAATATTATAAGGAATCAATCAAATTTCAATGACATTTTTATATATATTTATTTAAATCATAAAAAATGAAGACATAAAACATTTCCTATATACAGAAGAAAAAAGGATTGTCACTGTAGATAATTCAAAGAATCTACAAAAAAAAAAATCTCCAAAACCCAGAACTAAAACCTAGCATGGTCACAGGCTACCAGGTAAATGAAGAACGATTGATTTTAACTCTACGTATAAACAGTAAAACATTTGAGTGTAATGCCAACAAAACAGATATGAGACATCTGTAAAGAAAACTAGAAAATTCTAATCAAAGATATGAAAAATGATCTAAATAAATTGAAAGATACAATATTTATAAATTAGTATGCTCAGTACAGTAAATATGCCAATACTCAAATTGATATACAAGTTCAATGCAATTCTTATCAAAATCCCAGTAAAATTTATATTAATGTAGACAATGTTGCTCTAAAATTTGTATGAAAACACAGAGGAACTTGTAAAACAAAAATAATTTTGAAAAATAAAAATAAAATGAGAAGAAGTAGTCTATTCACGTTTAAGATATGTTTAGCTGAAGCCATTAAGAATAGGTAGTATTGATGAAGGGATAGATACATACCTCAATGGAACCTAATAAGGAGCCCAGAATAGACCTGCACAAATATGTGAACTAATTGTGGAGAACAACGAAGAAGCAATTCAATGGACAAAAGATAACCTTTCAACGAATAGTGCAGGAGCAACTAGATGTTCATAGGCAAAAAATTAACCTTAGTGAAAGTCCCACACATTATACAAATATTAACTCAAAATGGGTCTTAGGTTAAAATGTAGAATGTAAAACTATACAACTTCTAGAAAAAAAAGCATAGGAGTTAATCTTTGACATATAGAGGAAAGTAAAAAGTTCTTTGACTTAACATGAAAACTATGATTCATGAAGGAATAAAGTGCTCAATTGGAGTTAATGAAAATTAAGATTATTTGCTCTGTTCACGATCCCATCAAGAGGTGCAAAACAAGCTATGATTTGCTGACATATCTATCAAAGGACTAATGTCTAGAATATATATTGCAGTGTAACATGATACAACATTTCTGGAAAACTGATTGGTGATTTTTGAAAAAACTAAACATACAACCACCATACAAGTCAGCAGCTTCACTCATGGACATTTACTCTAAAAAATAATAAAATTATGCTAACACAAATGCTTATACACGAGTGCTTATAGCAGAGTCATTCTTGACAGTAAAAAGCTGGAAACAACTTACACATCCTTCATTAGGAAAATTATTTAACAAACTGTGGCGTGTACATATAATGAAATACTGTTCTGCAGTAAAAAGAAATAAGCCTGATCAATTCTCACAGCATTATCTCAAGTGAAATAAAGGTAATCCCAAAGTTTACATACTACATAATTCCATTTAAATAATTTTCTTGAAATTATAATATTATTTCAAGACAATATTATAGAAATGTTTCTATGTGATAATAAAGATAATTTATATTATAGATATTATTATCTGAAAATATTAAGAAATGATAATATTGTAAATATGATTAAATGATTACTTCTTCATTAATATAATTATAAATAATATTATAATGATAATGGTATTATAGAAATTATGATAATATTATATAAATGGAGAAAACTGGTGATTTGGAATACAGGTGTGTGCCACCACAGCCAGCTAATTTTTAAATATTTTTTTTTGTAGAGATACGGAATTTTACTGTGTTGCCCAGGCTGTTCTCCAACTCCTGGGCTCAAGCAATCTACCCACTTCAGCCTCTCCAAGTGCTGGGATTATACAGGTGTGAGCCATTGTGCCCAGCCTTAGGTCAGTAAACTATATTTGATAGCTCTTCTTTTTTGAGATGGAGTTTCACTCTTGTTGCCCAGGCTGGAGTGCGATGGTGCAATCTCAGCTCACTGAAACCTCCAACTCCCTGGTTCAAGTGAATCTCCTGCCTCAACCTCTGAGTAGCTGGGATTAAAGGTGTGTGCCACCACACCCAGCTAATTTTTTGTATTTTTAGTAGAGACATGGAATTGGGTGGGATACAAGGGAAGTGAGTGTGGTTTTAAAAGGGCTGTATGAAGAATTGCATCATGGTGAAACTGTTCAGCATCCTGACTCTATCAATGTTAATAATGTATTCATGATAATACACTATGATTTTGAAAGATATACTAGAAGGAGATTGGGTAAAGGACACACAGATCTCTGTATTATTCTTTACAACTGTATGCAAATGTACAATTATCTCAAAATTAACAGTTTAATTAAAAAAAGTGAAAGATCTTTGATGATGAAAATCAAAGAAAACCAAACAAACTGGAGATAGGAAAGAAGTATACTTAAAGATTTAATATAAATAAATTTAAATTTTCCAAATTTTTAGATTAAATAAAATTCCAATTATAATTTTGGCACAATGTATTTATGAAGGCAGGTTAATTGTAAGATCTATATGAAAACGAATGACATCTAGAATATTTTAAGCAATTTTTATGAGTAGAACAGAGATTGAGGCCTTATACCACATGACTTTTAGATCTAATCTAAAGCTACAATAATTAAGACTGTGCAGAAGTAAGACTAGTATAGATTAATAGATTGTGGAAACAAACAACCACCAGAAATATTTATTCAGTTGTTTTATTTTTAATAATATTACCAAAACAATCCAGTAAGAAAAAAATATTTACTATAAGGATGCTATAACCAAATGTTTACAAGGAAAAAGAGGTAACTCCACTACTATCCAATATCATATACAAAATTTAATTTGAGATAGATTATAGATTTTAAAAATAATAAACTTTCTACAAGAAAACATAGGAGAATATAGTCACCATCTGGATATGAAAAAAAAATTCTTAGAATAAAACAATAAAAAGAGTTAAAATCATCAAAATTAAAAACCTGCCAATCAAAAGACTTCATGTAGAAAAGAACTAGGCAAACCACAAATTAGAAAAAGAACTCACAAAACATGAATCTAACAAAATATGTGTATCTTGTAGATACATAAAACATATGTTTGTCTTGTAGATATATAGGTATATAAATAGATTTAGAGAAAAAAGGATGGATTATGATATTGATATAGATATACAGTTAGAGATATATCTTTTAAATACAATAGTAAAATAAGTAATTCCATTTTTGAAAAATGGGCAAAAAATTTGAGTAGAAATTTTACAAAGAGGAAGAGATAAATGATTAATAAGCACATGAAAATGTATTCAGTCGTGAGATATCAGATAAAAGCAAATTCAAACCACAATGACATGCTACTTTGTGCACAAAATTATGGCCAATATTACAATAAATAGATCACAAAATGTGAGCAAGAATGTAGAACAAATTAAACTCTTATGAATTATTGGTAGGAATGTCAAAAGTTACAATAGTTTGGGGAAAAATTTCACAATTTATAATAGAACTAAACATATGCCTCCTTTATGATTCAACTTTTTACTTCTGAATATTTACTCAAGTAAATTAAAAGTATATATTCAAACGCATTCACACACACAATATCATATACAAGAATGTTATATGAACTTTATTTCTAACAGTCAAAACTTGAAACAGCCATTCATCAACAGGTGAATGGAAAAAAGTGTGGTATATTTATATAATAGGATACTAATCGTTAATAAATGAAACAAATAATTGCTAATAATAAGAAGAAAGATTAATTGCAGTAGTATGCTAAATAAAGCAAGTTCTGTATGAAAAAGTACGCACCAATTTCATTTATATGAAATCTCTGAACTGGCCAAACTAATCTATAAAAAAACACATAAGTCATTGCCTCTGGTATCAGGATCATTAAAAATGCCAAATAAATGGCATTATAAAATTTTCAGAAATTATGGTAATGTATTTTGATAAAGGTTTGGGTTTCACAGATGTATATACTTGCCTAAGCTCACCAACTTTTACACTGGAGTTTGTATAATTACCTATGTGATTTTTTTTTCTAAAAAATAGCTAGCTGAAAAATATCCATAAAAGAGTAATGCCACAAGATGGCCAAGTAGAGGCACCTGGAGCTTGTTCCCTTCAATAAGAAAGGAACAAATTAAAATAGAAATGAAACATACAAAAAGCTACTAGGTATTAGCCAATTGCTTCACTATTGGGCATAGTGAAGCAGTATTAAGAGGCAAGTTTATAGCGATAAATTTATTCATAAAAAAGCAGAAAGATTTCAAATAAATGACATAATGATACACCTCAAGAACTAGAAAAACAAGAACCTAACTAAACCCAAAATTAGAAGGAAATAAATAATAAAAATCAGTGCAGAAGTAAACAAAATTGGAACCACAAAAAAATAAAAAAATAGCAATGAAACAAAAAATTGGTTTTCTGAAAAGAAAATTAACACATCATTAGCTAGACTAAGAAAAACAGAGAGAAGACACAGATAAAATCAGAAACTAAAAAGGAGACCTCACAACTGATACAACAGGAATACTAAGGATTATTAGAGACTATTACGAACAATACACCAATAAGTTTGAAAACCTGGAGGAAATGGATTAATTCCTAGCCACATGCAACCTATCAGGATGGAAACCAGAAGTAGAAAACTTGAACAGACCAGTCACAGGTATGCGATTAAATAAGTAAAAATATCTCCCAACAGTAAAAATTCCAGGATGGGATGATGTCACTGCTGAGATCCACTGCAATTTTGAAGAACTAATACTGATTATGCTCAAACTATTTCAAAAAATTGAAGAGGAGGGAATTATTCCAAACTCATTCTACAAGACCAGCATAATCTTGATAACAAAAACAAGGACACAAGAAAAACTAACAAATGAAACAAACAAACAAACCTTATAGTCCAGTATTCCTGATGAACTTAGACAAAAAGTGCTCAACAGTATATGAGCAAAACAAATCCAATAGCATATTAAAAAATCACTGTATCAGTCCATTTTTGTTGCTATAAAGAAATACCTGAGGCTGGGTAATTTACAAAGAAAAGAGATTTATTTAGGTTCATGATTCTGGAGTCTGTGGTGCAGGAACTGTGGTGCTGCTATTTGCTTCTGATGAAGGCTTCAGGAAGCTTACAATCATGATGGAAGGAGACAGGGGAGCAGGCATATGCATAGTGAGAGCAGTAGCAGAGTTGAGGAGGAACCCCTGATACTCTTTTAAACAATCAGATCTTATGTGAACTGTGAGCAAGAACTCACCTATTACCATGAGGAGGGCAATAAGACATTGATGAGGGATTTACTCCCATGACCCAAACACTTCCCACTAGGTCCCACCTCTAACATTGGAGCTCACACTTCAGCATGACATTTGGAGGAGACAAATATCCAAACCATACCAACCATACACCATAATCAAATGGAATTTGTAGAAGGATGTTCAACATACTTAAATGAATAAACAGGATATGGCCTGTCAACATAATGAAGGACTAAAACCATATGATTATATAAAGAGTTTTAGAAAAAGCATTGAAAAATATTCAACATCCCTTCATGAATAAGAATCTCGATAAATTATGTATAGAAGGAAGGTACTTCAAAAAAATGGCCATATGTGACAAAGACAAAGTTAACATCATACAGAACAGGGGAAAGCTGAAAGTAATTTTTTCCTAAGAACTGAACCAAGACAACCATGCCCATTCTCACGGCTCTTATACAACATAATACTGGAAGCCCTAGCCAGAGCAAATAAGAAAAAGAAAGACATTAAGGGCATCCAAATTGGAAAAGAAGAAATCGAATCATTCCTGTTTGCAGATAAAATGATTTTATATGTTAAAAAGCCTAAAAACTACCAAAAAACTATTAGAACTGATGAACAAATTTGGTAATGTTGCAGGATACAAAATTAACCTACAAAAATCGATGCCATTTCCATATACAAACAACAAACTGGCTGAACAGGAAATTAAGAAAACAATCATTTACAATAGTTAAAAAAAAAAAAGCAATAAAATACCTAGAAATAAATTTGACCAGGGAAGTAAAAGATCTCTGCAAGAAAAACTACCACACATTGAAAAAAGAAATAGAAAACATGCAAAGACATATCACATTAATTGACTGGAAAAAGTAATAATGTTAATAATGTTAAAATGACCATACTATTCAAAGTGATTTAGAGATTCAGTGAAATGCCTATCAAAATACCAGTGAAATTTTTCATAGAAAGAGAAAAAATATTCTATATTCATATGGAACCACAAAAGTCCTACAATAGCTAATGCAATCCTGAGAAAAAAAGAACAAAGCTGGAAACATCACACTACTAGATTTCAAAATATTCTTCAAGTTTATAGTAACCAAAACAGCAGAGTATTAACATAAAAACTGCAACATAAACCCAGGGAATTAAATAGAGAAGTTATTAATTAATCCACATGTTTACAGTTAACTATTTTTGACAAAGGCACCAAGAATAATTTCTAAGGAAAGGACAGCCTCCTCAATAAGTGTGCTGGAAAAACTAAATGTCTATATGCGGAAGGAAAATAGACCCTGCATTTCTCCCCTTATATGAAAATCAACTCAAAATGGATTAAAGACCTAAGTTTGAGACCCAAAACTATAGAACTACTAGAAACAAACCTGAAGACACTGGTCTGGGAATAGATAATATGAAAAGACTTCAAATGCACAGGCAACAAAAGCAAAAGTAAACAAATAGTATATCAAGCTAAAAAGCTTCTACACGGCAAAGGGAAGTAATCAACAGAGTAGAAATATTACCTACAGAATGGGAGAAAATATTTTCAGACTATTCATCTGACAGAAAATTGATTTCCAGATTATACTAGAAACTCAAACACTCAACAGCAAGAGAAATAAACAATTTGGTTTTTAAAATGGGCAAGTAGCACCATTGACAATATGAAACCAACCCAACTGACCGAACATGGTGGCTCATGCCTGTAATTCTAGCACTTTGGGAGGCTGAGACAGGAGGATTGCCTGAGCTCAGAAGTTTGAGACTAGCCTGGGCAACATGGTGAAAACCCAATCACTAATAAAATACATGACTGTGTACTTCATAAACATGTACAATTATTATGTGTCTATTAAAGAATAAGTACTTTAAAAAAAAAAACACCCATTAGCTAGTATTGCATTTCAGCTTATTGTGTACTTAAATTTTTATTGTTGAGATATTGCCCATTTATTTGCCATGCATCCTAATAAGATAAATTAATAAATGGATAGATGTATAGGAATGTCATAAAATAAATGTGGGAGAATATTAATAACGTTGGAATATTGGCAATATAATGTATTTTTCTTGGTTAGACTGGATGTCTTAACCAAGAGGAATTTGTTGTCTTCCAGTTCCAGAATCTAGAAATCCAAGATCAAGGCATCAGCAAGTTTGTTTTCTTCTGAGGGCTATGAGAATCAGTTTGATGCCTGTTACCTAGATTCTGGTAGTTTGCTGGCCATCTTGGGCATTCTCGGCTTGAAAACATCACTCTGATCTCTGTCTTCTCTTCACAGGGAGAACTTCTTGTGCATGTGACCATCTAAATTTTCCATTTCATAAGGACACCCGTCATAATGGCTTAGGTCTTCCTCTAAATACCTCATCTTAACCAATTATATCTGTGACAACTCTATTTCCAAATAAGCTTACTTTGTGAGTTACTCAGGTTTAGGACATCAGTGTATGAATTTTAGGGGATCCACTTCAACCGTTAACACACACACACACACATATAATGCTTTATGTGTGAATGTTTATTGTTAACAATAACTATACATTAAAACAAGGATTTAGAGGTTTTCACTTTCTATGCCATACATTTTTGCATTGTTAATGTAGTACATGTACTACAGAGTATATGCATGCATACTTATGCAGAAGAAATTTTTCATGTATAGCAATTCAAAAGCAAGTCGGATATCCAGGAAATATACTTTCCCCATGAGGCTGTTAATATATTCTGTTTATTTTCATTGTTATCATTTTTATTAACTAAGGTTATTAAGAATAAACTTATTCATTGGGTTAAAAGTGTTTTCTAATAAGAACATCTGGGATCTCATCATTTACTCATTCCCTCAATTTTTAATATGAAACACAATTTTTCTTATATTTATGGATTGATTTTTTTAACTTATTTTAATAAAAGTGAGATTTTATTATACGGCCTTGCTTTTCTTACATTTTTTTCAGTTAGTGTATTTGGAGCATTCATTCACATTAGTAGAAATATTTCTACTTCAGGAAGCACTATAGTTTATTTTCCCATAATTTAAATTTTGAGTTATCAACGCCTCCCAATTCCACAGAATCTGTGGAAAATATGCTTGATGCAGTTGAGTAATCTTATAGGATGAATTTCCCATAAGTAAACTGGGAAGGCAAACGATGACCACATAAACATTTTAACAAATATCAAATTCTTAACTCAAATTTTATAAATATCTACTTATTTCTTCACCCCAGCAGCTCAAAATCCAAAAAGGTTAATATAGATTGATACTAATGCCTAACTTAATAAAGATTTTGTATTGATAGAGAAAAGAAACACCTTTTCTAAACAGCTAATTCTAACTCTATAAATACAAATTTTTATTATTTTATTGTTGGAACTATACATGAATCAAAGTATTTTTAATTGATCTAAGATTCAATGATATTATTTCAAGAAGAAACACATGCTGTCTGTTCACATTATTATTGCTAATGTCACACCAATGGTTTCATTATAAGCAGTTTCTAAATTTATAGAAATGTATAGCTGAAATATACATTTGTATTCTAAATTCTACATCATGGTACCAGGATGTCTTTATTAAAATAATAAAGTCGTGAGTGATAAGACTGCAGGAATACCAAGACAGAATGAAGGTGTTATCTGTAATTAGATTACATGTTTGCCTTCATGCATCAAAATGTTTTATTATTTAAATCAAAATTGGCAAGCATTTAAATACCATATGAGGTACTCACTTTTTACTTAAATATATAAATTAATATATGCAACCCATTTTGCTAGTTTCATTATTAAGCACATATTCTGCATTATAAAATGCAGTAAAATCTGTCATTACTGAGTTGAATGAGAAAATAATTTAGAAATTTCAAAGTAAAATTAAAATACACTATTTTGTTATGCATAAAGAACTTTTTCCAATGATGTGTATTACTGATTTATATCACATCATACATATAAGATGTATATACATATATACTGTACATTTACCTCTACAAAATCCTTTTCACTTCTTCCTTATACATCAGGAATATAAAATATTATTTTTGTCTCACTGTAGCAGAAAGAATAGCAACTTAGGAGGAATTTTTTAGTGAATCAGGGTTGAAAGATTCATTGGTAGCCAATCTCAACATATTGTAAACATTAGAGTAACTCACTTTCTCACCATCCTATATACATAATACATTTTAAAGGGCACGCATAATATGATTTTTAATGCACAATTCAATTTTAAATATGTAAAGAGATTGTCATTTTGGAAAACATAGATAACCTGTTTAAATAATTGTGATTTTTTTCCTTTTTTAATAACATACTAAACATGAGAAATATAGAGAGAATATTTAGGCAATCACCCATTTATTCACCACAAAACAAATTAACAAATATTACCATTTTGCTCTTTAAGGCATATCTTTTTATAAAGAAAGGATTGCCATTTTTGCAGCTAACTCTGTCTTACTTCCCCTAAGAGTTAAATCACTCTTCTGAAGCCACTTATACATTGCTTTCATCCATGTTTATATATTTTTACTTTCTATGTGTATATTTATAAACAATGCTAGTATTTTTAAATATTGTAACTTTTATATAAAAGGTATTGTGCTATATGACTTGGTAAATTTTTAAAAGGATGACATGGCATTTGTTTTCTGAATTTGTTTCACTTTAATATAAAGTTCTTTACATTTATATTAAGTTTTCTATTATATGCTTTGTTGTTATATGCTTTTAACGTCAGAAAATTATATATATTATGGTAAAATACAAAAGTTATATATGAAATACACTTTGTCTTTACTTCTAAATATTTTATAAATTGTATTGCAGTTTCATCTGTGACACATAAACTATTTAGTAGTTTTCTTGTGTTGTAGAGGATGCTTAACTCTGAGGGTTTTTTAAAATAAAGTTTATTATAATGACCTTCTTTTTCTTGCTGTGTAGATAGGACATTTGCATCTCACATAACAGAAGCTTCCCATGTTCACACCATGGAACAATAAGGTACATCCTATTATTACCCATGAATAGAATAGTTCTACCTTGAGGTACAAATGCAAATTAAAATAAGAAATAAAGGAAGAATACTTAGACTGTGGTAAAAATTTCTCAACAATATGACAGGTTCATCAAACTTAAGAAGAACATTTTTTTTTTAGTCATTTGACAGTGAACCTGTTTCAAATATTTTATTTTGTTTTCATTAAAGACCTTACACTTAGACAATAAGTGTAGACAAATGACATACACAAATGGGACTTCAGTAACCACATTTCTTTGTTTAACAATTTTTTTCAGGTGTAAAAAAGACATCATAATAATACCTACCTTATTGACTTGTGTTCATTGAATAAATATTTGAAAGAGTTTACAACAATGTCTAGGACATAGTAATAAGCAATGCATGAGTTACTTAAATAAAAAGCATATATATTAAATATTTGCCATTTTTGTTATGAAAAGCTTTTGGTAAAGCTGAGTTGACTGTTTTCTTTTGTAAAAAATTAAACTAAAAATAATGTCAAAGTGATTGTTCAAAACAAGTAAAATTTTCAGAGAAAAATAGATGTTTTGCTCTTCATGTAAAGAAACCAGGATTTTAAGCAATTTCTGAACTCATGGAAATATATAACGGCTACAAAAACAGAGTCAAACGTGATAAAATAGCTGCATAAAATAAAACGTGCTCTTCAAACTATTGCTTGTCATCAATCATGAGCTTTTTTGTTGATGGTTTCTAAGTCTTACCTATGTGTCATAAACCTTGGAAATGAAACTGGGAATTCGCGAAAAAAGAATATTCTTTCTGTGCATCAGAGCAATGTCAGACTGTATCTCAAAAGTCTGGAAATTCTTTCTGTCTTCTGTCCTCTCCTGTGAACTCTCATTTCTTCCATTGTACATTGACAGACCTGCATGATAAAAGAATTTTGAATCCAAAATGGTTGAAGATAAAATATACACAGAATTGGAGGAATAAAGTCAGAATTTTGTAATCTTCAAGAGAACAAGAACACTGACAGATAACTGAACTTAGGAAAGCCTAATGGTTTTCAAGAGCGTCTGCAATGTTTCTTAACTCCTAAACACACATCAAAATATTCTGAGAAAGCCATATGGAATCAAACCATATTTTTTAGAAAAAACACAGCTACAAACAAAACCCAATAGCACAACTTTGAGGAAATGAATTAGAGGAATGTCATACAGATATTTAAAGGATATAGATTCAATAAAGCATTCTGGAAAGTAGAGCTCATGTCAAATCATTATTTCATCTGAAATCTACTTTCTTATGTTTCTTTCAGGTATAGATATCACTATACAAATTTTGACCCAACTTATAAGGTAAGTAGGTTGCTAGTAACTGTTCATGAGTTACGTGATTTAATAGAACAACACTTATGTGTCATAGTTTATTAGCACATTCACATGTGCTAATGTGCACATGTGTCCTTGTATTTGGCCTTGTCCTTTTCTGCTTCTTTCTTTCTCTTTTGTCTGCCGCCTCCTTGCCTCCTTCCTTCTCTTTCTCCTTTTTCTGAAGAGGACATTTTACAGTTTATTTAATTTCCTATCTGTAAGTGAGAAACTTAGATTTTTGTTGTTAAAACATTCTGTGATTCAACAGTTCATATTCACACTTTATTTATTGAAATGAGGCAAGATATACCAAAATAATAATAATAATACTGATAATACAATGGAAATAGGAAGAATATTATTTTATTATTCTAACTTGTTTATCCACTCTTTGGAGTATCATTTGATGTACTATGACCTTGATTTATTAATTTTTTTGTATTGTGAGAGTTAGTATAGCTCCAGTAAATAGAGATTACATTCTTTTAAATACGTTGTGATTAGTTGGGAACGTCCAAGTATATCCCTGAATAGAGTTCAAAACAGAGATTTTAAAAATATAATTATATAACTGTGCATAATTACTCTATCAACTGCCATAAAGAAACAGAGCAATACATATAACTGTTGAGGTCATTTTAAGTTAACTTTTATACAACCTGAGAATATTATTTTTTCTGATTCTTGCTTGTTGCTCATATATTCCTTCAATTGTGTTTATCTCTGTATGATAAACTTAATGTGCAAGCTCATAGGGTTACAAGAAATAGTGAAGATTGTGTTTCTATGAAGATATCAACTCTACATGAAGACCAAAGGTATCATCTTTTTAATCTTTTTTTATATTTTCATCTAAGATGACTGCTTCTGGTACAAGGAAAACAATTGTCTTTAATTAACTCAAAACACTGTGCCCTAAAACCAATTCTGATGCTTATAACCTGTATGGCATAGGACCTATCAAAGAATAAGTCTGAACACAGTTTTTTTTGTTTTCCTGTAAAATGAATAGCTCAATCTAAATGATCGTTTTGATTCCTTAGCAACACAAATTTTTGATTTCATGAAAATAGTTTTTATTATATCTTTAAAAGTAATCTTATAATGATCACGTCTTAGCCCAATGGTAGATTTCAGTTAGGTTTTGGAGAATTATATTTTTCTTTAATAATGCTGTCCAGTTCTTCTTTTCCATATGTTTTATTTAGAGAGGAGATTAAAATCTCAATGGATTTTAAACTACATGATGATCTTTAAATTCATGATACAATTTTTGCAAATTAAACTTAGCCATGTGTACATATTATAATTTTAGCCTTAATACAAATATCTGTGGCTTAAACCTCCAAGTGTAAGCATCATTTAGCATTGTAACTGAAAACTCAAACAACAGTAACTTAAACATGAGAAAGTTTTATTTTCTTTTTTTCCTTTTTGTTTTTTTAATTATGCTTTAAGGTCTAGGGTATATGTGCAGAATGTGCCGGTTTGTTACATAGGCATACACATGCCATGGTGGTTTGCTACGTCCATCACCCCGTCAACTACATTAGGTATTTCCCCTAATGCTGTCCTCCCCTAGCCACGCCCCCCAACCCCTGCTATCCCTCCCCTAGCTTTATACTCTCAACAGGCCCTGGTGTATGATGTTCCCCTCACTGTGTCCATGTGTTCTCATTGTTCAACAACCACTTATGAGTGATAACATGCAGTGTTTGGTGTTTGATTTCCATTCTTGTGTCAGTTTGCTGAGAATGATGGTTTCCAGCTTTATCCATGTCCCTGCAAAGGACATGAATCCATCCTTTTTTATGGTTGCATAGTATTCCATGGTGTATTTGTGCCACATTTTCTTTATCCAACCTGTTACTGATAGGCATTTGGGTTGGTTCCAAGTCTTTGCTATTGTGAACAGTGCCACAATAAACATACATATGCATGTGTCTTAATAATAGAATGATTTATAATCCTTTGGGTATATACCCAGTAATGGGATTGCAGGGTCAAATGGAATTTCTGTTTCTAGATCTTTGAGGAATCACCACACTGTCTTCCACAGTGGTTGAATTAATCTATACTCCCACCAACAGTGCAAAAGCTTTCCTATTTCTCCACATCCTCTCCAGCATCTGTTGTTTCCTGATTTTTTTTAATGATCACCATTCTAACTGGCATGAGATGGTATCTCAATGTGGTTTTGATTTGCATTTCTCTAATGACCAGAGATGATGAGCTTTTTTTCATATGTTTATTGGCTACATAAATGTCTTCTTTCTAGAAGTGTCTGTTCACATCCTTTGCCCACTTTTTGACAGAGTGGTTTGTTTTTTTCTTGTAAATTTGTTTATTTGTAGATTCTGAATATTAGCCCTTTGTCAGATGGGTAGATTGCAAAAATTTTCTCCCATTTTGTTGGTTGCTGGTTCATTCTAATGATAGTTTCTTTTGCTATGCAGTAGCTCTTGAGTTTAATTAGAACCCATTTGTCTATTTTGGATTTTGTTGCCATTACTTTTGGTGTTTTAGTCATGAAGTCCTTGCCCATGCCTATGTCCTGAATGCTATTTCCTAGTATTTCTTCTATGGTTTTTATGGTGTTAGGTCATATATTTAAATCTTTAATCCATCTGGAGTAAATTTTCACATAGGTGTAAGGAAGGGATCCTGTTTCAGCTTTCTGTATATAGCTAGCCAGTTTTCCCAACACCACTTGTTAAAAGGAATCCTGTCCCCATTGTTTGTTTTTGTCAGGTTTGTCAAAGATCAGATGGTTGTAGGTGAATGGTGTTCTTTCTGAGGCCTCTGTTCTGTTCCATTGGTCTATATCTCTGTTTTGGTACCAGTACCATGCTGTTTTTATTACTGTAGCCCTGTAGTATAGTTTGAAGTCAGGTAGTGTGATGCTTCCAGGTTTGTTTGTTTTGTTTTGTTTTGTTTTGTTTTGTTGCTTCCAAGTGGTGACAGTGATTCTAAACAACTGAAACTCTAATGCATTGCTGGTGGAAATGTTTATTTTCTAGAAGAAGTGAAGTTTAGAGGTAAATAGTACAAAAACTAACATGGATGATTCATGGTACTGTCATGGTTCTATGCTCTTTTTGGTTACTTCTCTTCCATTCTTTTCTTATACATACCAGATTGATGCAAGAAAGCCAACAATTATATCCAGGCCCAGGCTGTGGAAGGACATAGAACTAAGAGCAAAATGAGCACATGTGACAAATAATTCTGTCTTCCTTTAGAACTTGTCTAGGTATAATCCATATGGTTTTCTTTATATCTAAATAAAGATGTGGAATTTCACCTGATTCTTGGAGCTATAGAAAGCTGAAAAATCTCTCCTTTATAACAACAGAAATAACTGGCAAACCTAAAATTTCATGACTTTTTGTGAACACATTGAGAACTGCTGTCTCAGGGTGTTCAAGTTGTCCAAAATCTAAGAAAAGAAAGTAATCTGTATAGAAATGGGACACAAGCATTTGCTAATCCAAAAAAGACACAGGCAGACACCAGTGAGAAAGCAAGTAAACAAATTAACAACTTGGTGGTAACAATTAAAAATATTTCTAACCAATGTAAACAAAGGTATATCAAAAGAATGTGGTCCTGAGAGGGAAACTGACAGTATTATATGTTCATATTTAAAAAGAAAAAAAAACTGATCTAAAATCAGTTACCTAAGCTTCCACCTTAAGAAAGTAAAAAGAAAATTCAACCTAAGTAAGCAAAGGAAGGAAATAACAAAAATAAGAGTAGAAATCAATGAAATTTAACCAGAGAACAATAGAGAGAAAATCTATGAGACAGGCAGGTTATTTGAAAAGTTCAGCAAAATTGACAAATCTCTCAGCAGCCATACTAGCCAAGAGAATAAGAGAAAATTTACAAATATTATGAATAAAAGAGGGGAAATCACTGCTGACCTTGTAGATATTAAAAGAATAGGTAAACAAAACAAAATCCACTCATAAATTTAACTTAGATGAAATGTACTGATTCCCTGAATGACACAGATTGTCAATGCACACTAAATATAAAATAGACAATCTGAATAGTCCTATGTCTATTAGAAATATTGAACTCAAATTGAAAAATACCTTCCAATGAAAACTCTCTACTTAGAATATTTCATAGGTGAAATCTCCTAAACACTTAAGAAAGAAACAACTTTACAAAAATTTTCCATAAAACAACTCAGAAACAAACAGTCCTGTGAGTATAACATTACCCTGATATAAATTTTTTTGAAAATCGTCAAAAGAAAAAAACTACAGACCAAGATCTTTCATGATCATAGATGCAAAATTCTTTCAAATAGATATCACAAATGAAATCCAGCAATATATTAAGGGCAATGCATCATCATAACCAAGTTGGATTTATCCATGGAATATAAGGCTCATTCAAAATGTAAAATTTAATTTAATTAATCATATTAACAGATTAAGAAGAAAAATCTTATGATCATCTCAGTAGTTACATACACTTAAAACTGACAATTGAACATGTTCATACTTAAATATAACCAAATAGAAATTTCAGATATAGACACACTTATGTGGTCAGCTGATATTTACAGAGGGAGACAATTTCATAGGAAATGGATGGTCTTTTCAACAAATATAACTGCAATAATTATAAATATATAGACAATAAATGAACTTCGACTTAAATCAAACTTTACAGAAACAAAACAGATCAAAAAATAAAACAAAAAACCCCAAAATTCATTTAAAATGGATTACAGACATAACCATAAATAAATAACTAGAAAATATAAAGAGATGAGATACCACCGCATGCATATTAGAACAGCTATTAAGCATGCACACACACGTACACACACTTCCAAGTGGTGGCAGTGATTCAAAACAACTGGAACTCTCATACATTGCTGATGAGAATGCAAAATGGTACAGCCATTTTGGGAAATAATTAGGCAGTTTCTAATAATTTAAATATATACCTACCATATGACCCATAAATAGCACCCTAAGGAATTGTTCCAAGAGAAGTAATAACTTATATAAAAAACAAAAACTGCACATGAGTATTTGTAACAGCTGTAGTCATAATTACTAAAAACTGGAAAATAACTGGTTTCTGTGAATAAATGGATAAACATACTATGATCTATAGTACACATAAAATGAAATACTACATAAAAATAAAAATGGAATGAACTATTTATTAATGCAACACTTGACTAAGTGAGAGAAGTCCACAGGAAGAATCCCTGTTTTATAATTCCATTTATATGACAGTATGAAGAAAGCAAAAAATATTCTGGAAAGAAAGAGAAAACATAGACATAGAAAGCAAATCAGTGGTTGGGGATAGAATATTCTATGTAGAGAGAGAGGTTTTTCACAAATGAGAGCATGAGGAAACTTTTGGGATGTTGGAAAAGTTCTTTATCTCACCTCTGGTAGTAGTCAGAGTACTCTATGAATTCCCTAGACCCACAAAACTGTACATGGTAAAGATGGAATTTTACAGTATATAAATATTACAGAGTAAATAACCAGAATGAAGAGAAAATTCAAAATAGAATACAAGCTATAATACAGAAATCTACTAATTATAATTAATATAATCACATTGAAGGCATTGGGAAAAGAAAAACTAACCTAAGTAAATTTGGAGAACAATATTTTGCTATCATATCATAAGGCAAAAGACAATAGAACTATACACAATCACTGTAGTCTAGTTAGTATTTTTTTTTTACCTACAGGTAAACTCACAGGTTTGCAAATCTGAAACTACTTTAAGAAAATACTATGGTTGAAAAAATAAATATATTATGGATAATGAGGGCAGTTTTTTTTCCCTGTCATAGAATGAGGTTACATCAGACAGCTAGAAGGAATCTTATGATGTGGACTAAAACTGAGGAATTAGCATGAGCACACAGTTTTTCAAAATATATACACTTGACCCACCTCAACTGTGGATTCCACATTCATGGATTCAACCAATCATAGATAGAAAATATTCACACAAAAAATGTACCAAACATGTACAGGCTTTTAAATGATCATCATTCCCTAAACAGGACACCAGATCTTATTGGAAGTGTCGTTGATTCAAGGGATGGAATAGGCAAAAAAACATGGAAAATTTTGTGATCCCAAAATATAAGGAAGTTTGGAAGGCAGGATGGCGGGAAGGAGGACTGAATTACATAGGAATCAAGCTGAAAGAGCTCCCCTTGACCAAAAATGAAACAATTTGAATAATAAAATAAATAAGTATATTTTTTACTGAATTAAAACCCAAAGAACAAATAGCTTTTATACTGACATGATTAATTGAAACAAATAAATAAAGTCAAGGGAAGAGACAGCTCTTTATTAAGAGAAATTTCAATCTGTAACTGTTACAGGAATAAAGAAAGTAATAATTCCAGTTTGAATACCAAAGTCATAATTTTCCCATTCAAGGTTCACTGGTGATTGTTAAAATTAGTGTAAGTTTGAGGCAAAACAAGATATTTGCATAGTCTCAAAATGTCTCCCCTAAAATGTGCCTTAATGACACAGGAGAAAATAGTAACTGTAGAATGGACAAAAAAGAACAAAAAATCCTATCAGGTATGACCTAAACCAAGTGGTCAAGGTTAACATCACCAGTAATATCACATTTTGATATCATGTATATACTGATTTGACACACTGAAGGGTACAGGGATATTAGGGTGTTATAGTATTGAGAACAAATCATAACCTCAAGGGAATCCTAAAGAAACACAAATCAAGGGACGTTCTGTGAAGTGACTGATCAGAATTCTTCCAAGTGACAAGGTCATAAAAATAAGTGGAGACTGAGGAACTATCACAACTTGGTAAAGACTAGGAAGACGTGAAAACTGTATGCAATTTGAGGTCCCAGATTAGATCTTGTAACAGGAAAATAATGATAGCAGAAAATTTGGTGATGTCCAAAAAGTGTCTGAGGTTTAGTTAACAGTAGAGTATCAATATTAATTGCTTAATTTTAATAATTGAACTATGGTTATGTATCATGTTAATATTAGAGGAAGTAAGATGGAGGTATATGAGAAAACTATGCATTAAGATTATTTCAACATTAAAAAGCTTTTAAAATGAGGAAGTGCTTTCTGAGTCAGAAATTCTGTATGTACACAGGTAAACCCAGCCTCAGAGTTTATACTTTTCTCAACAGGTTAGTGAAGATTTTAAGAAATCACACACAAATTATAGTCATCCTTATATCTCTTAATCCTTATTTTTTTCCTAAAGTAGTACCCAGCAAGTATCCTTCACTGTGTATATCAACCGCATTCAAGAAATTGTAGGCAGTAGTTCAGTCTGATGCTCCCAAAACAGAAATAAAAAATGGGTCAGAGACTCTCAGTGGCTTACTGTACCTCATCCCACTGCCTGTCTACATTCCTCTGATAATTTCTTACAACTTCATTTCTGGTCTTCATAAATGTATTTCTAAATCTCTTTTGTGAATGCAAGGATAATATACCCAGTAAGAAAGATTTAGTCCATGAATTGACAGAATAATAAGTAATCTGAGAAAAGTATTACAAGAGCCATTTTGTCATGCTGAATCTCAGGGCATCTAAAACTTAATAATCCAAGAAAGTATAGAAAACTTGAACCAATGTCTCAGTTTTGTTTAGAAAATAGAATGAGTTTAATGGCTTGAGAGTATTGGTGTTGTAATACTCTAAAATGTGTCCTCCTGTCCCATTGTTCAAGTAGTCATACCTCTTACCTAAAGTGCT
Organism: Cheracebus regulus; assembly: GCA_963574635.1. Classification (NCBI taxonomy): domain Eukaryota; kingdom Metazoa; phylum Chordata; class Mammalia; order Primates; family Pitheciidae; genus Cheracebus; species Cheracebus regulus. Next base: position 85,336 of record CAUYQU010039145.1, on the reverse strand, counting down.
ATCATTACTTCCTACCTGTTCTGCATTGTATTCAGTCTGTTTTCCCTCTAATCGGTTCACACACATTGCAGTTGGCATGTTTCCAAACGCTTCAAGCTGTTCTTGTTATTAAAAACAAAATTGTCTAACACACTCTATAATCCTCTACATAGTTTGGCCTCATTTTCCACACCACACACCATTTCACACCATTCTACCTTCACTGCTCGTCTTTCAGTCACTTGAAACTACCCTTCTTGCTCCCACCCAAGTCTTTAATATATTTCCTCTACCTGGAATGCTCTTTCCTCTGTCTTAACACTTATTAATTTTTCATTCTTCAAATTTAGTTCCTTTATTCTAGGAAAACTGTCTTAACCTCCTTGATAAAACCAAATCTATGTGTAATAAATTCTAAATACCATGAACCTCTATGTCAATACAATAAAAATTCTTTTATGTTTATATTTCTTTGCCCAGTTATCTGAATGATGTCCATTTTCTTTTATAATCTCTGAGACCTCTGAGTTCAAGGACCGTGTGAGTTTTTACTCTGCCACTGGCATAGCACCTGACAGCATACATCCTCAACTCATATGAGGGAATGAATAATATCATTAATGAGCAAGTGCCCATTGTTTCTTCTATGCCACCCATCCCAATGGGCATTTCCCATTCAAAATCCAGTAGAAAATGTAGAATGAGGTAAATTTGTTGGCCTCTGATATGATTTCCCACTATTAAGAACATCCTTGAAACAACTTTCCTAGGCAAGGAACAACCTACCTTACCAAATTCTGCCAGCTCCCTATTACTTTCTGTTGTAGACAGGGTAATAGATTCCTTGTGTTAGGCCATTCACCTTTATACAGATCCTCTTCCTGTAGTCATTTTCTTTAGATGGGATTGGAGGCATGGGAGGCAGTTGGAGACGTCATGGACCATCCATTATATCTGAAATACAAGTTTTGCCCTTGACATCAGTTAGGCAACTGTGAGACCTTAGTAGGTCATGCCACTTCTCTGAGGTTTCATAGTCTTATCTTTTATAAGAAGTGCTTGGTCTACATAGCGTCACAGATCTTTACTAAGATATTCTGTGCCAGATGCTAGTGAGCTGTAAGAAATTGCCAGTAAGTTGTTTGTCCCTCAAAACATTATAATTACATTTTTAAATCATTCACTGTAAAGCACTTGGGGCTTTATAAAAAAGAAGTATTCTAGTAATGCAAAGTAGTTCTGTGGTTGTAAAAATTTTATTATTATTGTAAAAGTGAAAGTGCTGGTTACAGAGTAGTGGTATATATCCTAACATAAAAACAAAACCGAGTTTTGAAATAAAATTATTTCAATAATATAAAATTTTATAACTTGTTTACTTATTATCCTATCAAAAGTATCTCTCATTTGTTGATGGCTACAACATTATTCCATAACCACAAATATAGAGCCTACTATATACCAGATACTATGATGGATACTGGGAATTCACAAAGGAATTAGACTTTTTCCCTGCGCTCAGAGCTAACTTATGAGCTAAGAAAGACAAATTAGCATATTATACATGCTGATTCAGGTAAGCATATGGTATTATGAAAGCATGCAGGACCAGAGAACAGCACAAATTCAGAAGTTAGTAAAGTTCAGGGAAGGCTTTTCGCAAGAAGTGATAACAAATTTCATTCTTAATAACAAGTCAGAGCCTGATCCATAGTTTTTGTTTTCCAGATCCAATTTTCTATCTTCATCCATTTGGGGAAAAATCACATATATATGGGAGAAATTTCCATTCAGCTGACAATAATTACTATGCAAAGAATTCTAGAGTATACTGTGTGTTCTCATTGATGAGAACATAGACTATCCATCACAGTACCAAGTATATAGTAGGCTCTGTATTTGTGGTTATGGCTCCATATTTGTTGTTAAATATAAACACAAATAATGAGGACAGAGAGGTGAAATATAAAATAAAGAAAAATAGAATAGAACATATCACTAATGAAAAAGTTGATAACCAGAATGTATATATAAACAATTGTAGGTACTAGAAGATTTCTATGATTATTTAGGGTGTCTTAAGCCATGCTAAGTAAAACAAGAAAGAATTCTCAATGGATGTAGGTCAGTCAATAATAGAAAGTGGAAGGTGTGTGTGTGTGCAAATGCCCCTCTTTGCCATAGTGAGATGATGCCAGGTTACATGACATAAGCAAGCTCCCATTAATTAATGACCCAGATATTTTTAATTCATGAAAGTGTGAAATGTCTCAATATTTCATTAGCCTTGGGGCTTGGTGGGGAAGAGATTATGAAACAGGTAGAAAAGTTGGTTTCCTTCTTAATGGTATTCTCATGGATAAAAGGGAAGAATTGATATCAATATTTAATAAACACTACACATATGACTTCTTATTTTACTGTTATTTAAATCAGATATGGCTGTAAGAGATAATAAAAGCAATTACTCACATTTAACCACTGATGATTTGCCTAAAAATAACTTTCTTATGCTTGCTTTTTTCTTATATCATTTCTGCAAGTAGTATTTTTAACTCTCCTGCATAACAAAACTTGAAAAACATAAATAAATTCAGAAATGTAAGTGGTAATAATGTGCAAAAGAATGCTACCTCTCACCATACCCTGACGTCTTCTGCTTATGGAAGGGATTACTAGTCATTTATGGCATTATTGCTGAAGCCTGATACAATCTAAATACTTTCAACATAGAAGTATACCATCAATTGATAATAACTGGCACAAAAGATCATTTTTTATTCTTGGTCGAGCTGGGGTTAAATGGCATGTACTGGAGAAGAAAATTCCCCTTTGCATAGTCTTTTTCCAAATGGCTTCAATTTAATTAACCATTAAACAAATACTTCACAGGAACCTTGTAATAGTTCTGATGCTAAGCTAAGCCCCAGGGTTTACAGAACACTCAAGAGATATAAATCTAGTTTGAGAAAGAAGATAACCTTCACAGAATAATTAGAATTAAGGGCTACAATGTGAGGCACATATTACTAAACTTATATTTAGAAAGAGTAATCACTTGGGTTAAATTGATGCAAAAAGATATATGAAAAATGGTGGAACTTCAATCAGGCATGTAAACAAGGTAGGCTTCAGAAGGTATCTGAAGGTATTCAAATCTGTAAAATTTGTGACCATGTTAAAACAAAGCCATATTCCTAAAATATAGGGCAACTCGCAAACACCCCTTCACTCAAGAAGGGGCAAAAACTGGTCTTCAGAAGCTTTCCATGATTTCTGCTCCCAAGTACCATTCTGTAAGGCTCATGTATAAAACCAAAATGAAATGAGATTTGAAGATTGATTTATAGATATGTAAATCAAATATAAGATTAATATATTTTAGGAAGAGCCTCTGAGCAAGGCAACACTAAATATTTACCAAAAAATGCAAACAAAAGTCTGTTTTTGTTAAAAGAACACTAGCCTTGTGGCATTTTCTAAAAAATGCGTTTGGAAAAAATCCCAAAACCAAATTTATCAAACAGATTGCTTATTGCTAAGAGAATTTGTAAAATGATGTTATATAATACAGTATATGGTAAAGCTTTATTTTTATTTTTATTTTGAGAATAGTAAAGAAAAATAAAAACCAAATAAACACTAAATGAAACCAACCACTTATTGAAAAAGACAAGTTTACCTATTTAGTGCCTTCAGTTTTCTATTTCTGGACGCATTTATTACTCTGAATCCTTAAACGGCAGGTGGAGAATAAAACCAAAAAGAAGAAAAATCTACTCTATGCCTCGCATGTTGTGTAACACTTTAAATGTACTTTCTTGCTTTATTCTAAGGTTAAAGATATATTTCGTGTCTTAGTCCATTTGTGTTGCTATAAAGGAATATCCAAACCTGAGTAATTTGTTAAGTAGAGGTTTATTTGGCTTGTGGTTCTGCAGTATGTACAAGAAGGCTGGCAACAGCATTTGCTTCTGGTGAGGGTCTCAGGCTGCTTCCACTCTTGGCAGAAAGCAAAGAGGAGCTGGTGTGTACAAAGCTCACATGGAGAGAAAAAGGAAAAGAGTTGCTAGGGAAGTACCAGAATCTTGACAGGGTCTCTCTGTCCCCAGGCTGGAGTGCAATGGTGCATTCTCAACTCACTGCAACCTCCACCTCCCAGGTTCAAGCAATTCCCCTGCCTCAGCCTCCAGAGTAGCTGGGACTATAGTAGTGTGCCACCAGGCCAGGCTAATTTTTAGTGGAAACAGAGTTTCACCATGTTGGCCAGGCTGGTCTCAAACTCTTGACCTCAAGTGATCCATCTGCCTCTGCCTCCCAAAGTGCTGGGATGACAGGTGTGAGTGAGCCACTGCACCCAGCTGGAAGTTCCAGGCTCTTAACCAGCTTTTCAGAGATCTAATAGAGCAAGAAGAACTCAGGTATTATCACTAAGACAAGGACAGCAGCTAGCCATTTATGAGGGATCCACCCCCATGACCCAAGTATCTCCCATTAGGCCTCATCTCCAAACATGGAAATCACATTTTAACATGAGATTTGAAGGAGTCAAATGTTCAAACCATAGCAATTCTACGGTAAGTGAAATTGAAATTCTACAATGTTAATTACGTAAGATCCACACTTTTTTTTATTATATCCTAGGTGAGCTATTTAAAAATTTAAATTTAGCACCTCACCAGGTTTGAACAGGATGAAATTCACAAGCAAAGCACCACCTCACCTACTATCAAATGATAACTCCTATTTTGACAGTTAACACCAGCATATCAATAATAGCAGGGAGATCCTGCAAAGAGAAGCCAGAAAACAGGTCTCAAACAAGTAGCAGCTTAGAAAAAAATGAAAAGTTTGTTAAATATGGACCAATAAATTTGGGAAGGTTATATAATATTCCTGAAAAGTAGAAGTCTTTGGCATTAACCATCCCTAACGTTGCAGGCTAGCTTTGCCATGTACTAGTTGTTTTCATTGGCCAAGGTAATTAAACTTAATGTTCTAATTCATAAAATTCATAAAATAAAAATAAGTATGAGCAACCTCAGAGTGTTAGTATGAGAATTAAAGGAAATAATTCTTATAAAGCTATAAGCATAGTGTTTAATATGTAAGCACCTCTCAATAATCATTAGCTATCCCTCCTTGTTACATGGTATAAGGAAGTTAAAGTAGGGTCACAGAAATATTTTTTTTAACGATTAGAGACCTGAATTATTTTCCACGTTTAATCGCTGATTTGCTGTGCATTGTGTTTTTGTGCTGTACAAAATGGGAATAGTAATATTCCCCTTCTATATCTCAGGGGTTCATTATGGAGATCAAAATTGTAAAGCATCTAGTAGATATGCTACTGCTTTGAAAGTATAAAGAGCTACACTGATATACAGAGCTATAACAATGTAATGTTTGATGATCTTTTTCACTTTATGGTTTTTCCAGATTAATTTAAACAAATACAAAACAATTGTGATTCTCATTCACTCTTTCTGTTTGCTTATCTATAGGAGATCTTCCACAATTATGCAGTTGAAAACACTCATTCAATTTTGTGGCCAGGACAAACTTTTTAAATTAAAAAAGTATAAATAAGGGACATAATTTGTTTCAAAGGCAATGGATTTTTTTTTTGTTTGTAATATGTTAGCAATAATGACCAAAGGTCACATGCCCAAACAGATCACCAACTTCTGATCCCCTTTGATGATCAGTATGTAGTCCAGCAAATCCACTAGTCATTTGATATAAATGGTCTGGTCTCCCTTTTGCATCCATGATAGACATGAGTAGTTCATTACAGCACTCCTACAGAGTGTAAATGCAGCCTCAGGAGACCTCTTATGATGCACTAATGGCAGCAACTCCCCAGCAACTTCAATATGCACAGAAGTTTTAACCTATTTTCTAGAGCATAACTAATATCTTTGTAAGTCTTTACAGAATCGTAAGCAAGGAGTTTCAGGAGAGAAGATCTCAAATATTAAACATAAAATAATCAGCACTTATCCCCTCTTCCCTAATTAATACTACCGAGCCAATTATATACTCTGTATCGTCACCTTTGAGAAGAATGTTCAGGGAGAAATATCGGATTACTAATGTGAAAGAAGTTTTGCAGGTTGCACCTGGTATCATTAGAAATGAAACTGACAATGAAATATTGTAAAAGTCTGACATCATCAGTAATCCCTTCTCTCAAACAAAAAAATCTCAGGAATGTCCTTGTCATTTCAGTTCAGCTTGAAGTGCTTTTACAGGATATTATCTGTTTCTTAATATTATCTTTCTAGTTCCTTAGCGGTGTACAGAAAGCTCAATGTGCCTTGAAATAGGCTTTGCTCAGACAATATTTTGGTGAAAAAAAGGAAACATTGGACATATATGCCATAGGCATTTATTGAATGCAAATACCTCCACAAAAACTATACCAAGTACAATCATGTAAGCATGAAAGAAGGACATAAACGAGCCTTCTGGGTAAATGAGTGAGCAGAAGAGCTGGGTCCCAACAGAGGACAGCAAGGAAAACTTTGGGGTTAGAACATAAAAAGGACATCAAGCATAATATAAATGGTGAATGGGTGAAAGTATAATGGCACCCGGTTTGAGATTTTGTCCATGGCTGGCATCATCCAAATTTATAATTTCTCTCAAAAATTTTTTCAAAGAATATGATAGCTATAAAAATCAATAACTATGTAACAGTTTTTAATCAGAGCCAAAGAAATTACAAAATGATTATTCACATTTGCCACAGGTTAGTTTTAGATGGTATTTGGAAAAAGAATGATATCATATGTAGTCCGGTTTTATTCTTCCTTCTGTTAATAACCAGTGCTGATATGGAATAAACACATGCTGCTTGTAGGAATCTCTAATGAACCTGCAATGAATCAGCAAAGGATATCACAGAAGTTACCAAAACAGGAACTAAATATTTTAGATGGAAATAAAATTAAACATTAGTGTTTCATGCAAATGAAATCACCATCAAGGTAGTCCAAATAATTGCTTTACTAATAACTCTTATCTCCTCCGCAAAAGTCAGATTTATTATCCATTGCAACTACTATTATAGTAAAAAAAGGGTCTGAAAGCAATAATAATATCCTAGATTTTATTTTCTGCAAAGCTGATGAAATTTATCAGCATAGAAACATTTTCCTGGTCATCAAAGTGGGAAAGAGGTTAGGAAGTTTATTTGTGTTTATGTGGATATATGTATATATATGCAACTTATGGATATTTTGCCATGTAAGCTTACAGTTAAAGAATTACTTCCTTCTGACACATCCTTCATATTTAGGATCTGCAAAGGAAGAAGTCTGGTTTCTATTTATATATGAATGAATATAACTAGGCAGAGAAATATTCAATAGGAAAATAACTCAGTACATGTTCTATGAAGTGGTAAGACATGGAAAACACCACATAACATATTAGAAGACTATTTCTTTAGAAGCGCTAAATAGCCAGATCGTTTACAATCTTAAGTTTGAAATGGAAAAAGTATGCAGCCAAAATTATTAGTAGAAAAGAATAAATTTACATCTCTCATTTTTTTCTGATACTTCATTCATAGGAACAGCAATGCTAGAACTTAAAGGTGACTTAATCCAGAGGTCCTATTAAGTTAATCTTAAACTTTGGCTTTCTCACAGAGACTGTGTAGGTGATATGTGTCACATCTAAGTTCTGGCACACAAACTAAATTGTCATTCTGAGCTTTATGTATAAGCCCATCTTTTCACACATTCGTTCAGAATCTAAATCTTTAGAGAACTCTGAACACATTTTTTAAATATATATATTTTATTGCACTTTAGCTTCTGGGGTACATGTGCATATCATGCAGGATTGTTGCATAGCTACATTCATGACAATGTGGTTTGCTGCCTCCATCCCCATCACCTAAAGCTGGCATATTTCCCCATGTTAACCCTCCCCAACCTCCCTACCCACCACTGTGTCTCTCCTGTTCCCCCCAACACATCCCAGTGTGTGATGATCCCCTCCCTGTGTCCATGTGTTCTCATTGTTCAACACCCACCTATGAGTGAGAACATGTGGTGTTTGATTTTCCGTTCTTGTGTCAGTTTGCTGAGAATGATGGTTTCCAGGTTCATCCATGTCCCTACAAAGGACATGAACTCATCGTTTTTTATGGCTGCATGGTATTCCATGGTGTATATGTGCCACAGTTTCCTTGTCCAGTATATCATCGATGGGCATTTGGGTTGGTTCCAGGTCTTTGCTATTGTAAACAGTGCTGCAATGAACATATGTATGCATGTGTCTTTATAATAGAACGATTTATAATCCTTTGGATATATACCCAGTAATGGGATTGCTGGGTCAAATGGAATTTCTATTTCTAGGTCCTTGAGGAATAGCTGCACTGTCTTCCACAATGGTTGAACTAATTTGCACTCCAACCAACAGTGTAAAAGTGTTCCTATTTCTCCACATCCTCTCGAGCATCTATTGTCTCCAGATTTTTTAAATGATCGCCATTCTAACTGGCATGAGATGATATCTCAATGTGGTTTTGATTTGCATTTCTCTAATGACCAGTGATGATAAGCTTTTTTCATATGTTTTTATTTTGTGTACAGTAACATACTTTCTCATCTTCCAGCTCTGCAGACAGAGGGGAAAAATAAAAAATATATCACTGTATCCCCAAAATGATAATTTCAGTTTGATGGCACATCCCCTTTGATTATAAGAATAGATTTTTACAAGTAATTTTTATAGTCACAGCAGCATTTGCCATACCTCTGACCATCTGTTCCCCTGGAGGAAAATTTAGGAATGTAAGGCTGGTAAAATATTAGAAAATATTTTAATGAAATTCAGTATATAAGGTAGATTAATGTGGAGAATTATGTGATTGCCAAAAGCAGGAAGAAAATCCAACATCCAGTTGAATGTTCAACATTCAACATCCAGTTTTATATTTTGTGATCACTTATTATATGCTAGTTAATCTTTCAAGTGCTGAAAAAATACCAATAAGCAAAATAGAAAATTAAAAATTCCTACCTTCTGGAGCTTACATTCTTGATTAAAAATAAAAATAAGCAAACAAAAAAAACCTATTAGCAACCAATAAAGAAGGAATAAGTTTCTATACTACCTAAAGGATATTTACTAAGAACTACTAAAAGCCGAAAAATTAGTTTGAATGTTGAAAGCTTTTTTTTAAAAAAAGAGAAAACAGATGGTTAAGTCCACTAATGCTATTTCTGTTTCATACTATACAGAATACCCAAATGGGTCCAATAAGGCAAGAATAAGAAACAAGGCTATGAAAAAAAAAAAAAACAGAAAAGGAAAAAAAAATCTGTTAGTATCCACAGATGATATGATATGTATGTAGAAAATTCAAAATAAACTGTTTACCACAACTAAAATCAGAGTTTTATGAGTACAAAAGCAATATACAAAGCTCAGTTACATTTCTATATATCAATAATAAACATTTAGAAAATAAAGTTCAAAGAGACTTTTAATTGCATTAAAAATGTGAAGTAACTGTGAATAAATCTAAATATGTACAAGATCTTATAGACTATCATAATTTTTATTGAAATATTCAATGGAAGATCTATATTGATATATATTTGTTTATATGTAGAGTTTAAGCAATTAAAGTCTTAATTGTCTAAACATTTCTTTCCTTCTAAATTAACCTATTTAATGCCATTTAAGTATGAATCTCAATATGTTTTTGGGTAGATAGGTAAGGAGACTTGGCAAGATGATTCTAAAATTTGTATAGAAGAGAAAGAAACAGATGAGCTAAGACACTGCTGAAGAATCAAGACCAGATAGGAAGATTTGCTAATTATTATATAACTTATGCTTATTAATTTCGTTATTAGCAAAGGAATAGACAAATAGATCAATGTAACAAAAGGGAGCTCAATAAAAAACCCACATCTGTATGGAAAGTTGAATTTGATAGGCTTGATAGTTCATATCCCCCAGGAAAGGAAAGACTTGGGTAATTGGTTATCTATATAGATAGGTAGATAGACAGCTATTGATAAACAGATATTGTCATGGATATGTACAATTTAATTAAGAGGTCAGTTTGTAAATCATATATAAAACAGGATTCTTAATGAAACATTGGTAATAAAGCATAAAGTAAAATATTGATCAATGATAAATTTGATTTATTTAAAATAAATAATTTATACTCATGAAAAACACCAAATGAAATGAATGAAAATAAAATGAAAATGCAGTCCATGAACTGAGAACAGTAGTTGCAACACATATTATTGACCATTCCTTAGTACCAAGAAAACATAAAGGATTGTGATAAATTATGTAGAACAAAACCATAGGAAAATGGACAAAATAAACAAGCAGAAATATAAAATGTTAGCAAGAATGCTAAGACCCCATGTCAGAAAATGAGTATTAGTAGAAATTAAAAATGCTAAAAATTCAATCAATCAAGAAATGCTACTGCAGTATTTAGTAATGTTCATTGCATGCTTAAAACTGTCCTAACAATCCTACTTCTATCATAAATGCTCTAGACAAACTTGAATACATGGACTAGGAGACATATAAAAGACTCATTATGGCAGCATTTTCACACAAACCAAAACTGAAAATTAAGCAAAAGAATAAATGTGATTGTTACCATATATAATTTCTTGAGTTTGAGTTGTCCAGGTTCCTGGCATGTGGAACAAGGAATTGAACAAAACACACAAACAAAACAGCAAAATAGTGAAACAGTAAAAGCAGAGGTTTATTGAAGCAAGAATACATTCCACAGGATGCAAGCAGCAGAGCAAATGGCTCAAGAGCCCTGGTTGCAAGGTTTTCTGGTGTGTAAGTACCTTTTAGAGGGTTCCTATTGATTATCCTCCCATGTAAATGAAGGATTTGGCTTGCAGCCAATTAGAGGCCAAAGTGAATGGCACCTGGCCAACCAGAGGTCAGAGTGAGTCTACTGGCCTTATGCAGATGAAGGAACAGCCTGCTTGGCCCACACTAAACCAGAGGCTGGAGTGACTTAGCACCTTACATAAATGAAGGAGTGGCCTACCTTGGCCCATGGCCAATCAGAGCAACTTGACATTTTTCATCTGTGAGGCAGTGAAAGGTAGGGGTTAGACGAAGAGGAGCCTCTGATCCTTTGTTACTTGGGTGTGGAAAAGTGAGGTTTTCCTTTTGATCCAGTTCTAGGAAGTCAGCACAAATTGGACTTAGGTTCCCTGACTCCAGACCCTATTCTCCTACCTCACAATGGATAAGTAAATTATAATGCATTCAGACAACAGAATATGATAAGGCAATAAAAATGAATAAACTGTAGCTACATTTATTGATATGGATGTTCCCAAATTTAATGTGAAATTTGAATATTATACTAACACTCATTAGTGAATGTTTCATTAATTTGGATTTCAAATTAATTGGAAATTATGTATTATTTAGAGATATATCAATTAAGTTTAAAGAGTAGAAAAAGTAGTAAAATAATCAACAAAAATTTGGGTCAGTGGGGTTGGGAGACAATCTCTATGAATCTGACTTGTTTCTGCATATCTTCTGAAAATAAGTATTGACAACTTTTGTTCTGAAATATTTTTTCGAAGATGTCTGTATAGCCATCAGCCTTGAATGACAGAGTATCTCCCTCTGGGGTAGAGAAATATTCTGCTTGCTATCAAGCATGATAAAGATGTCTTCCTCTGGGGCAAAGACTGGGAAGATCTCCTTGCAGTCCCCTCAAAATAGTGTGGCTTTCTAACCTGGAGTTACTCGCCTGAAAGGCAAACCCTCTGTATATAAAATTTCTCTCCAGTACCCACACCATCTTCATGAGACTTAAGGAATAGGTCAACAGGTGGAGGAATGGAAATATGAAATTTATGTTCTCTACTTGGCATAAGTATTATAGACCTTTGCCTCTGTCCTAGGAATGCTGTGTCTTCCACCAACATCCACAATACTATGACAGGTGAATTAAGCTTGTAGGCAGAGTAAAATCTCTGACCCTTCATAGTTCTTGACAAATGGAAAAGTCTAGTAGGAACGAGAAGAATGCAATGAGTTTCACATGTAGGGCTTCTTATTGGGCAAATGTTTCATTTATTGCCTTGGATGGTAAATTCACATAAATATATGTACATTATTTTTAAATGCATAACATAAAGAAAGGCAAATAAAATTAAAATTATTAGTAACCCAGTTTCATTAGAATCATTGCCACAAATATATAGAGTCAAATAATTCCATGGCCTTTCAGGGAAAAAAAACCATATTATATACATTTTAAACATGCCTTAAATAAAGTTGTTATACTTTCACATTGATTTAAATATTATTTTTAGACATCTCTGATAATTTTTCATCTTTAAATTGATTGCTTTTTATATTATAGTTCTTAATGATTGGAGATTGTTATATGGATTTACCATTATTTATTTAATGAATTTTCTACTGTTGAACACATATCTGCTTTTGTCTTTCATCCACGGCTTCTAATTCATTCAATGAAATTCATATGAAAGTAGCCTACTCCATGTGCAGCTGCAGAGATTTATGCCAGTTCTGGGAATGCGTTAACACCTAGCATTAAATGTAGCTCAATGATGACTCATAGTATAATAATAAAGGTCAAAGAATGCTGGGTACTAGAGAGTTTAAACATAACTGCTTTAACAACAATAGTCTCCATTGCAAAGAACATATTTGGAAAGAAATTCTTGATGGAATGAATACATATTGTTTTACTCCTAAGAAGATGATGATAGATACTTATGACAAGTATAGTGTCTATACACATCATTCATACTTTGATCTATCACTTCCTTTGGCACATGGAATATTTATGTACCCAAGCAAAGCAAGAGCAAGACAAATTATTGAAAGGTCGTAGAATGAGGCTTTACATTTTTTGAGTGAGGAATACACTTTGGATTTAATTTTGACATGTGAGAAAAATAAGAATGACAAATGGACATTTTAATAGATTTACACAAGTAGAATTTAATCTCCTGTTGTTTATAACAGATAACTTTTAGGGACGTGAAACATGGGACAGATCAGTAAGCAAAGAACTTAGCAGTTGAAAATTTTCTCATTTTAATGATACTAGTTATTTCTCTCAATCCTCTAGTTTAGTTATGATAGTATGATTATTAGTAGAGATACAAATATTTATCCAAAATATTTAGAGACAGATATGTTACAAGTATGCAGAATTCTTCATATTTTAAACAGGAAATATGGTGCATAGATCTTATATAATATCCTCAGTAGTATTGACACAGCACTGTATAATCAAACTTTATAATATAGCTGTAGTGAAACATATGAAGAGTTCACTAAATTCTACACTAAAGAGAAATCAAGACTGTGAAGAACCATACATCTTTCATTTCAAGTTTTGCTATCAAATGAATTTGCTGCATAATTATGTACAAATTTTAGTTTATGGGCTTTTCTGGATTTTAGATTTACATATGAAGCAGTGTATTTCAGTGTGCTATGGCACACATTAGCACAGCATAGCACAGTAGACTATAAAATACTTTTCATATACTGAATAATTAATATCTATGATAGTTGCAAAAATCTCAAATATGTTCAGTCTGTCAAAAATATTTAGGTACCATTTTGAACTTACCTTTATTTTACATACTGTATAAGACACATTACAAAATATCAGATAAGATATATGCATCTGCATGCAATTAAATTGAAAGTGGCCATGTTTATATTTAATAACAATATATCTTAATATATATTTAACTATACAAAACATAGTATTTCTGGCTCCAGAAAATTTAAAAAAAAAACTTGGCAAGTTATGGTTTATACTGCTACCTATTTTCTGTGCTTAATTTCTGGCAAGCCAGAACATATTCATGAGTAAAAAACAACATGCTAGGGAACTAATATACAGAAAACTCTGTTGTGAAGCTGGTTGTGGTGTTGCATGCCTGCAGACTCAGGTGTTTGGGAGACCAAGGTGGAAGGACTGCTTGAGCCCAGGAGTTCCAGGCTGTAGTGTGCATAATCCCATCTGTGAGTAGCTACTGCACTGCAGCCTGGGCAACACAATGAGATCCAGTATTAAAAAAAAAAAAAAAGTAAAAACAAATTAAACTTTAAGATAGAAATTTAAATTATTTTAAGCAAAGAAAACTATATTCTGTATCATTGAAACCAACATCCTCAGATGGAGGTCTAGATTGGTTAGTGTCATGCATTCTGCTGCAGGTGCTATCTTTTACTCTCAGATTAGATGCTAAAACCATTGTACACAAGACCCAGATAATTTCTAAAGTTGAACTTCCCTATGATGTTGCTTGATGCCATAAAATACAGTAGCACTATTTTCAGCTGCAAATTTTTTGTCTTACCTTAAAATATTTTTCTCAGGAATTCAAGTACAGTAATAATAATAGCTGCCAAAAATTATTGAGCATCGCCTATGCATTAAGCATTATTCTTGATTCTTATAATATTAGATTTAATATTTACAACATCTGTATGTAGAATATTATTAGTATCTACTTATTGTACACAAGGGATCTTGCCTAGAAAATCAAAGACCTTTACTCAAGGCTATACAAATAAAAAGGGATATACTCAATTTGGAATAAAGTTCTGTGTGACCACAGACATTTGCTCTGGAACACGATATTGTTTTTGTCTCTTAACTATGGTGACACTAAACCTTGGGTGTTTGTTAGTTAGCAACAGAATATCATCAAAACATACATGAGTGCTCTATTTGTTGACTTCACTGCAGCTACTAGATTTTCACAGCATTTCGTATGTGTTCAGAACAATGCTAAAGGCAAACTCAATTTTTGAAATAATTTCTTTGGGGTGTTATTTAAACCAACAAAAGGAATCAACTTTAAAAGGTATTCGGAGTGATTATTAAAGCAGTTAATAAACTTCTTTTCATAAAGCAATAAAACAGCAGGAACCCGAGAATGCTGGCTGTTCACTATCTAAGCGGAATTATCAAAGCAATAAATAAAAAACTGTGCAATAAGCAGGCTTGGCAAACAAGAAGTTATGCATTTTTCAAAATAGAAATAAAAAATTCATGACAAGGATCAAGAAGAAAAAATAAAAAATGTGGAGTTCCAAATTCTATGCTCTTCCTCTGTTAACTAATCCATATAATACTTTGCAAGTAGGTAAATATTAATCTCCCCAATTTGTAGGCAAGAGAACTGTGAGATTTGTGAAATCAAGTCATTTGTTCAAACCTCCAGCTTAGATCTGTTGATAGACCAGAATCTCTAGGCAAATACCACAAGCTTACACCATGACTAAGTTAATCGTTTGTGTGAACAAATAATATGGACTGAATTTTCACAGGGATTGAAATAACATAATTTTACAAACATACATACATACATACACAAATACATACAGACAAAATCTAAATTCTTGTTTTTTTAGGTAGTTCTTTAATTTTTTTTATTATTATACTTCTGGGGTACGTATGCAGAACTTGCAGGTTTGTTACATAGGTATACATGTGCCATGGTGGTTTGCTGCATCCATCACCCCATCGTCTACGTATTACTCCTAATGCTATCCCTCCCCAATCCTCCTATCCCCTGCTGTCCCTCACCTAGTCCCCCACCCCCTGATATGCCCCAGTATGTGATGTTACCTTCCCTTTGTCCATGTATTCTCATTGTTCAGCAACCACTTATGAGTGAGAACATGCAGTGTTTGGTTTTCTGTTCTTGTGTCAGTTTGCTGAGAATCATGGTTTCCAGCTTCATCCATGTCCCTGCAAAGGAGATGAACTCACCCTTTTTTATGGCTGCATAGTATTCCATGGTATATAGGTGCCACATTTTCTTTATCCAGTTTATCATTAATGGGAATTTGGGTTGGTTCCAAGTCTCTGCTATTGTGAACCACAATAAACATATGTGTGCATGTATCTTTATAATAGAATGATTATCTCAGTAATGGGAATGCTGGATCAAATGGTATTTCTATTTCTAGATCCTTGAGGAATTGCCACACTGTCATCCACAGTGGTTGAACTAATTTACATTCCAACTAACAGTATAAAAGCATTCCTATTTCTCCACATCCTCTCCAGCATCTGTTGTCTCCAGATTTTTTAATGATCGCCATTCTAACTGGTGAGAGATGGTATCTCAATGTGGTTTAGACTTGCATTTCTCTAATGACCAGTGATGATGAGCTTATTTACATATGTTTGTCTGTTCATATCCTTCACCCACTTTTTGATGGGGTTGTTTATTTTTTCTTGTAAATTTGTTTAAGTTATTTGTAGATTCTGGATATTAGCCCTTTGTCAGATAGGTAGATTGCAAAATTTTTTCCCGATTCTGTTGGTTGCTGGTTCACTCTAATGATAGTTTCTTTTGCTATGCAGAAGCTCTTTAGTTTAATTAGAACCCATTTGTCTATTTTGGCTTTTATTACCATTGCTTTTGGTGTTTTAGTCATGAAATTCTTGCCCATGCCTATGTCTTGAATGGTATTGCCTCGTTTTTCTTCCAGATCTAACACAAATCTAATTCTTAAGTATCCCAATAGATACTGTTGATAGAACTGAATACATTTTTAAGAGATTTTGTGTAACTGACTTCTCCCTGTTAAAGAGAGGTGTGAGGGAAAACATAAAGAAAGATTGATTTAGGTGGATAAAAGTAGAATGACATGAATAAAACAATGCTAACTATTGGTAGAACTAAGAACATAGATTTTTTTCCTCCTTGTCTAGAACTCCTAACTTTTTTTTTCATTTGTAAAGTATCTTCTAGTTCTTGTCAACTCAGTCACCAGGTCTTTATCTTCAAAATACTCTTCAGAGATTAAGTAATTTGATTAGGAAATTGCAAAGTAATGTAATATTTTGCTTTTACACAAATATTTTAATTTAGCAGTAACATATTTTCTATAAATAAAAGTAAAATGTTCAATTGCACGATATGTTTTGTTAATTTAGAAAAAAGTTCTACTTAGAACTTTTAGTTAGTTGGTTGTCATTGTATCAAAAAACTGAACAAAGAAAAAACCCTATGTTAATTACTTTTTAATATTTCTAATGTTAAAAAAACAAACAACAGCAACAACAAAAATCCATCAGCACAGATCTTTGCTAATGATTTGAAAGTCCTTTAATGATATGAACACTCTGTAATTTAGGTTCATATGAAGAACAAAATACACTAATAAATAAATAAGTGATAATAACCTAGCAAATAAGAGTTTAAAAATCATTCAATTAATTAAAAATATTCATATTGACTGAGGTTTCTCCATGTCCAGACATGACATTAGTGTAGAGATAAGGACACCATGTCCAACTCCTGTTCTAGAGTTACTCCCATTCCTGTAGAAATCTTTATCAAATGCCTGCAATGTGCTAGTATCCTTGGAAGATTCCTTATATTTTGTATTCAAAAAGAGGTAAAAGTAGAGAAAGCCATATTTTGTTCACCAAGTTTACCAAAACTTATAATTAAAGGAGTAAAAATAAATGGTAGCTTTCAGAAATCTTTGCGTATTCACCAAGTTGACTATCCTTTTGTGATGGCATCCAAAAGGGTGCCAATGAGCAGGTCTAAAGGAACAGAAAAGATCTGGTAGAGGCAATGACTGAGTAGTAGACCTACGTCAGCATTTGAAGAATGAATCAGGAATATGCAGTTGTGCAGGCAAGAGGCTGGTTAACAAATTGACAAATTGTTTTATGTCATGTCCATGGAAATCAGTTCATGTCCTGGGGGCACAGATCCAAGAAAAAAAAGAAAATGAAGATTTCTGCTATAAAAGATAAAAGTAGGTGGATTTAGTTTCTAGACATTAGATTGTCATTTTCATGTTTAAAATATTTTCCTTGATTGTGAGTACACCGTGGGACATAGGAGATGACTAGCAGAAAACAAAGGTCGAACTTAATTACAATCCCAGTTTGAAACAAATGAAACAATGCTCAATTATCTCATATTGGGTATGCAAAATAAAATTTGAAGTCAGAAATGAACTCTTGTACTCATTTTTCTGAGTGTTATTACAAATGAGAAGTACTGAAGTTCATAGCTTGACCTCTGGACCAATTCTAGTCATAGTCGGGCTTCTTAAGTCACACAGGATTTAGAGAGTTACATAACTTCTCTGAACCTCACTTTCTGATTTTCAGTGTTTAAATTCCATTGGATTGTTATAAATATTAATGGGGAAATTCAGATAAAATAGAGAGCCATATAAAGCTGATAGTAAAAGCTTAATAAAAATTTAACTATTACTGTCATTCAAATTAATCAGTAATTGATAATGGTTACAAGTTTGGGTTGGATTTTTTTGGACAAGACTGCAGATCCATGGAATAAATCAACAAATAACATTTAGTAAACAAGTAGAGTTTTTTTTATTGCATCTTTAAACAGTAACTTAGAATTATTCCACTAGGTAACTATTTACAATATAATTCATGACTCTGTTTATACCTATCAGTTTATTTAAAAAGTGGCACAGCATAATGAGAATAGCAATTGTCTTTCTTGAAAGCTGATGTACCTGAATTGTAACCCTAATCTCTTGCTACCTTAATACTTTGACTTAATTTCTTATATCATCAGTTTTGTCATCTGTAAAATGGCAGTTACAATAATTCCTACTTTAAAGAGTCATCATAAGGATTATGCTAGATGAAATAAATTAATATTTTCAGAAACACTTAGAACAGTGCCTGTCATATAGTGTTATGTAAGTGGTTTTCAAGTGAATTATGCCAATATTGTTCTTACATAGTTCTTATTTGAGATAGAGCAAAAGCAGGGATTTGAGAGAGAGCAAGGCAAGGCATGCGCATGTACGGGTGTGCGTGCATGTGCGCGCACATACACACACACACACACACACACACACACACACAATATCCCAGTTCAGGAAGTAGGATGCTAGGGATCAATCAATGCTATCAATATCTTAAGATTCCTGCTCCTATTGTTTAGGATGGGAAAGATAACAGCTAAATGGTTACACTATTAAAATTATAGAGTTTAGAGACACTGCTATTCTCTTCCTCTTTGCTAGGTAGACAAAATTGAACTACAACAATTCACTTTATTAGATTCGGACAGATGAATATGAACCCAATATTTAAAACCATCTAATATAGGGCCACAGAATTCACTATGTCTTCCCTTACAAGATCACTTAGAATTTAAATACTAGAATAATAACAAAAATGAGAGTTAGAAAAATAACTCCTTTAATATAATTTTGTATCTGTCTTGCATGGCTAATTGTGGACACCACAAATTTGGGGCTGTGCTTATCTTTAATTTTAGAGAAGCTTGTGGTTTTCTTCAAGTAATTTTAAAGTCAGGCAATAAACCTTTTAAAGTTAGCATTTTTTTCCCTCTCTACTTAGCTTCATGACCTAATTTAAATTCAAAATTTACTGAGGCATACAAGAAGAGCTGTTATTTTTCATATGGGACTGGAAAATGAAATGGCAGTATCCCTGTTTTATGAGAAAATGAGATAAATCCAAGTTGCTTTGCATTCATAAAGTAGCAATGAGCTGAAAGTCTCACAGCCAGATCCACACAGAGACATTCATGCAAAAAAGTTTAAACTACATTCTATAAGAAACCACTTCGGGGAATATGTTATCTATTCACCTCTTTTTCAACAATTTATCTCCCTCCCTCACTCTCTCTCACTCTTCCCTCAGTCACTCTCTTTTCTTTTTAAAGATCCTATGACAATTTCTAATGTTCACCGTTTTAGACTTAGCTGTGATTATCCTTAATACTTTTAAAAAGAGAACTTATCAGTTGTTATTGTGATTGTAATTTAGTAGAGATATTACCTACTCAAAAGCCTTTTAACAATAAACAACATAAGAAGTTTGAAAAACAGTTAACACATCCGAATGATACAATGGGACAATATTCTGGCCCAAATCTACCCCAGATTTCTTATGGAAAACAAAAATAGCTTATGAATCTGCTCTACATTTTCAGCAAATTGAAAAAGAGGAGCAAAAGAAGAAGAAACAGCAACAAACTGTTTACTGGATATAGGTCATGAGGGTATGTGCAAACTAACAGGCTATTGCCTTCATCAGCTTTGCAACTTTACCGAAGCTTCAGAAGGTATCAGAACATATTCTTGGCATATATTCTCTCCTCCAAGACCTTGCTAAATCTCTACTCACCCTGTCCACTGCCATAGGGTGGATTAATCATTTCACAGGAGTGATAATATCCATATATTAAAATGATCACTTTTCTATATAAGCATGTCACTATTAACCCAGTATGATAGAGGTATATCTGTTATGTTACTTTTCATTGTTGGATTTAGTTGTACTGGAAAATTCTTATTCTTTAATCCAGATTTTTTTTCTGATTAAAAGCTTACATATTTGAGACTATATATTGCAACAGATACTTGTATAATCTACAGGTATGAAAAATAATGTAAACTGTACATAAATATCACACTAATATTAATTTCATTCATATCATAATTAAAGCAGAAGTAGGATAATGCATCCAAAGTTATAGGCCACTCTGATAATATTGTTCTTCTGTTGTATAGTCTGCAAAATTCGTTGACATATCTTAGAGAATTCCACATAAAAATGTGGAAGGCAAAGCCACACTCCCAACAAATTCCTTCCAAAACTCTAATGAAAAGATACCTTTCTGACAAGACACACTAAAAATTACATCATATAATTAACATTCATGACTCACATGCACATTAATAATATTCATCATTATGTTATATTTGGAGTATACCACCGTTTACAAAGTTTTTATTATTCACTGAAACTTCATGAAGTGCCAGGCAGATCCAGTTAATCAATGAGTCATATGAATATATCCCCCCACCAACCATACAGGGGCGCACGCTTTTTGCTTCCTCTGTATTCTCACTGCTAATGCATTGGTTCAGACTTTCAGTATCTTTCTTTCTTTGGTGAATAAACTTCCAAAGGATAGCTGGTTTCCAGGTGTTCTGTGGTTAGTTAGCTCCTCCTCTACACTACTACCTACTATCCATATTAGTTTTCTAGAAGACACTCTGTATAAAGGCATTCTTAGTGATTCTTTTTTGGTTAAAAGACAAATCTCAACTTCCAGACAGATAAGGCTTGCAACATTCTCCAACTAACCTCCAAACCTGCTGTTCAGCATCTCCTGCTTCCCTTTCTCCATTCATGTGCTGGTTGCTCCAGCTGAAAGCAAATGGCTTACTGTTGTCCCTATTCTTTACTATTCCCGCTCTTTTGGACCTGCATGGTTTCGCAGAGATTATGCCTTCACTCTAGAGTGATTTTCTCATGAAAACTTGCTAGGTATTACTTTTCTAGCTTATCTATAACCTTGTCTAGAGATACATGTATAAGAAAATTTCTGAGGTTTCTTTCTGAGATTCCTGGTGGAGTAAGTTGTCCCTATAAGAAGTTAAATTTTATTTTATAATTTTATACCATGTTATATATTATAGCATGACCAAATATATACTTGTAACTCCTGTCAAAAATGTAGATTTGTGAAAGGGACAGTTGTGGAAAGGACAGTTAATTTTCCTAAGCCCTAGCTACGTTTAATGTTTCTGATCAGGGCACATAATAAATATCAATTATAGATGGCATACAAAATATCATTCTTTATTCACATTTGCATTTATTTATTCTAATATTGAGAAGAGCAATTTTACCTTATCTTTCAAATTTTGAAGGCTTTGATCTTTAATGACTTCACTAGCTGGGATTTGGTAAAAGATCAGCTTGAAAATGGGGTTTCACAAAGAATTCATCTTTGAAAATCTTTCTGAATCTTCAATAAATTCTCAAGGTTGTTCAAAATGACCTTAGGGTCATAAAATATTATTAGGTTTTACAACTGCATATCTTGAATGGGAACTAGTTGGCCAGAGCTTAGAGGGGATATTAGTGATTCTGTTAAATTCTCTTTTGTATAATACCTGGTGCTGCAAGGGAACCCTGTGGGTATCTAGTAAGTATTACTTCAAGATAATGAGTATATAAAGAAGCACTATGTCAGGCAAGATTTGTAATCTCACTATGTTCTCATCCTATGTCAGAGTGTTCTGAGCAGCACAATGAAACTGCTGCTTGATTGCAATGCTAGTGAAAATTGATTCAAGCATGCTCTTAGGGGTCCATTTTTAAATTATAAAATGAGGTTTGATCAACTTTTTCAGTAGCCCATTTTTTAAAGTTCGTGTGGTATAATTATTGTTGCTTAATGTTGTCTCTGTCTTTTTTGCTGAAAGCTTAATTCATGCTCTGGAGGCTTTTCCACCATCACCTGGGAATTCATTAGAAATGCAGAGTTTCAGATCCCATGTCAGATTTTCTGAAGCAAAATCTGCATTTTAACAGGATCTTCAGTTGACTAAATGCAGCTTAAAGTTTGAGAGGCACTGATATAAGCCATTAAGAAGCATAATTTTCTGAATTCTATTAGTTTGATACAACCTAAGACAATACAACTTAGGATGTAAAATTAAAATATTAAATTATTCATTCATAACACTAAAAAGAAAGAATGTTTGTGGCCTATTTCTAGAGTGTTTTTGACCACCAAGTCATAATTATCTTAATAGTCTCCTCTTATGAGTCAAGCAATTTTATATGTAGCACTTTTGATCACATTTTATACTTTGTGTTTTAGTTATCTATGTGCAAGCTTCATTTATTAAGGAGTTCTTTGAAATTGTTGAATGCAGGGATTTAGTTTACACTTCATATGACCTGGAAAATGAGCTTCCCAACATTCAGAAATTATGATTATTCAATAGCATAGATCAATTCCTCACTGAAAAACAAATATTAGTTTAAAAACTATTTTTAAAACTATTTAAAAATTCATAAGGAGCCAAAAAAGAGTCTAAATAGCCAAGTAAATCCTAAGCAAAAAGAACAAAGCTGGAGGCATCACATTATATGACTTCAAACTATACTACAAGGCTACAGTAACCAAAAGAGCATGGTACTGATATAAAAATAGGCATATAGACCAGTGGAACAGAATAGAGAGCCCAGAAATACAGTCAAACACCTACAATGATTTAATCTTTGATAAAGCTGATAAAAACAAGCACTGGGGAAAAGACTCCCTATTCAATAAATGCTACTAGGATAATTGGCTAGTGATATGCAGAGAATGAAACTGGACCCTTTCTTTACACTATATACAAAAATTAACTAAAGATAAATTAAAGACTTACATGTAAAACCTGAAACTATAAAAAACATGGAAGACAACCTGGGCAATACCATCCTGGACATAGGAAAGGGCAAAAGATTTCATGACAAAGACACCAAAAGCAAAAATTGACAAGTGGGATCTAATTAAGCTTAAGAGCTTCTGCACAGCAGAAGAAACTATCAACAAACAATCTACAGAATAGGATAAAATATTTACAAACTGCATAATATCCATCTGACAAAGGTCTAATGTCCAGCATCTATAAAGAAGTTAAATAAATTTATAAGACAAAAACAGCTCATTGAAAAATGGGCAAAGAACATGAAGAGACATTTTTCAAAAGAATACATACATGTGATCAGCAAGTATACGAAAAAATTCTCAATGTCACTGATCACTAGAGAAATGCGAATCAAAACCACAGTGAGATACTATCTCATACCAGTCCGAATGGCTATTATTAAAAAGTCAGAAAATAACAGCTGCTGGTGAGGTTGCTGAGTAAAGGGCAAACTTGTTGGTGGGAGACTAAATTAGTTCAACCACTGTGGAAGACAGTATGACAATTCCTCAGAGAGCTAAAAACAGAGCTACCATTCAACCTAACAATCCCATTGCTGGGTATATACCCGAAGGAATATAAATCATTCTACCCTGAAGACACATGAACACAAATGTTCATCGCAGCACTGCTCACAATAGCGAAGACATGGAATCAACTTAAATGCCCATCAATGACAGATTGGATACTCCATGGAATACTATGCAGCCGTAACAGATATTGAGATTATGTCTCTTGGGGAACATGAATGAAGCTGGAGGCTATTATCCTTAGCAAACTAATGCAGAAACAGAAAAACTCATAGCTCATGTTCTCACTTATAAGTAGGAGCTAAATGATGAGAACTCATAACACAAAAAAGGAAACAGCAGATACTGGGGTCTGAGGGTTGGAGGGTGGGAGGAGGGAAAGGAGCAGAAAAGATAACTGCTGAGTACTGAGCTTAACACTTGTTTGATGAAGGAATTTGTACAGCAAACCCCTTTGACACAAGTTTACCTATGTGACCTTCACGTGTACCCCCAAATATAAAATAAAAGCCCTCCAAAAAAGAAAAAAGAAGTATTAGTTTATCTTGGGATATTTCATTTATAGACATACTATGTATTATATTTTAATATATTTTTATAACTGTATATGTTAAGCACACATAAATATCTAAATATATTATTAATAATTATAGTTTTATTAATCTGATTTATGCATATATTTTTAAAATATATATTAATTATCTACTTTATGCCAGGCAATGTTCTATATTTTTGGGAAACTGTAGTGAACAAGACAGTCAAAACTTCCTCTTTTTGTGGAGATAACATTTTAGTGGGGAAAACGAAAAACAAATAAAAATCAAATTATGGCTGGGAGTGGTGGCTCACTCCTGTAATCCCAGTACTTTGGGAGGCCAAGGGGAGTGGATCACCTGAAGTCAAGAGTTTGAGACCAGCCAGGCCAACATAGTGAAACCCATCTCTACTCAAAACACAAAAATTAGCCCCGAGTGGTGGCTTACACCCATAGTCCCAGCTACTCCAGAGGTTGAGGGAGGAGAATCGCTTGAACCTGGGAGTTGGAGGTTGCAGTGAGCTGAGATCACGCTACTGTGCTCCAGCCTTGGCACAGAGTGAGACTCTGTCTCAAAAAAAAAAAAATTCTAATTATTTGGTAATATTTGTTTTAGAGAAAAATAAAGCAGAAATTTTAATAAGGGATGCAGAGATAATAGAAAAGAATACAGGATGGATGTTGCCCCACTGAGCTTTATAGGTTTATAGGGACTACAATCCAGGACTGAAGATAAATCTTAGATGCTCAAGTTTTTTATGATGATTGATATAAATGGGAGAAAAAAAGACATAAAGAAATAAATTTGGATAATTGATACAGATAATAATGGAAGACTTATGAGTATCAGGGATTGGTCAGAGAGAATAGGGTCTTACTAGGGTGACATAGATTTCCAAAACGCTGTTTTCATTCTTGGCAAAATGACTGAGAGGCTAGGAATAGGTTGGTTTATAGGGCACTTGCAGATTTCTAGGGTATCATTTGAATCATATTTCTAAAAATATGTCTTGTCTAGGTCTCATTTCTTCCTCAAACATATGATTCAGAAATTATTACCCTTAATTGATATTGAAGAAACAAAAAGCCAGGGATTAATTATTTTTAGTTGTCAACATAGGTTTACTAACACCAAGGCAAGCAACAGACCATACTGTCTCTACTGTGACATAAAATAAATAACATTTACACTGATATTAGATTTCACTCCAAATGTGTCATTAATTCACACCAGTAAAGTGGAGATACTGTAAGAAAAAGAAACATCCTTTCTGCTGCCATAGTCCATGAACCAAAATCTTTCTGGGTCTGCCCTCAAGATTTTCCAGGACCATTTGTTAGAAAACCACAATGATTTGCAATTCCCACTCTTAGAAGTCTTTCCAAGTTTGTGAGATCTAAACCAAAATCAATTATTATGCAGGAATATTGGACAGAGGAGCAATGATAAAGTAAAGCAGAAATCCCTTGTCAAGAGAAAAGTTTGAGTTCTTTGGAGTGTCCAAAACGGCTTACTCATATACTTTCACATTGTCACTCTGTAAACAAGTCATGGCTTCTTTCCAGTGCTTTAGCTTCAAGGCAGTCAGGCCTAGTGAGACGTTAAACTGAAATGGCAGGAAGGCTAACACAGTGTCACAAAGGAGGCAGTTCGCCTCACTATTTCTAAATAAGGGCACTCATCCCTGAGAACACAGGCTTCTCCGCATGAAGTAGAAGTTTCTGCTTCCTTGTACTTCTGCTCAGATATCACACATTTAAAATAGCCTCAAGTAATGAAAACCTGGAAAGTTTTTGAAAGTGAACATATACTAGCTGGCAAATCTTGTCTTTTCATATTCTCCAGGTAAAGTGTTCAGCCTTTGCCCTCTCTAACACTGCATTGTAATGGCCTTTCTCAACACTGTCTTGTGTAATCGCTCTGATCCCTCAAGAATAATGGATGACTGCCTTTCCTGTAAATGGTTTAACACCACTAATGTGAAGCGGAATGAGGACTGTCAGTACTGGACATTGCTGAAAAGCAACTGATTTTCTGGCTTTTCAGCTTCCAGTTCTATGGAAATCACCCTCAGTCAGAGCCATGTGATTATTATCTGCCTCTAAAACTTTTAATATTATCCTGTGATTGCTTCGTATGTTTCAGGTTACATTTAAGTAACATTTCAACCCCCCTAATTATCCCCAAAGCCGGCATTTATTATCTAATTCATCAATGGTAATTTGTAACCCAACTTTAATTTTAATGAAAACTACTTGGAGGACCCATGGAGGAAAAAAAAAAGCGGTTTATGTAATTTGTATGAGTACAGTTGTATAGCTGAAAACAGGAAAACATTTTTAATGAAATAAAATAGAGGCAAGAAATAAATACTTCTTCCTTTGACTTCTGCTGAGCTTTAGAGCAAGATTATCTATCTATCTATCTATCTACCTACCTACCTACCTACCTACCTATCTATCTATCTATCATCAAGCTAGCTAGCTAGCTGGCTATATATCTATCTGGCTACCTATATATCTTTATCTCTCTATCTCTCTGTCATCATTATCTATCTACATAACTATTTGTCAAGGATGGAATTGATAAAGAAAAAAACTAAAGTTAATAAGGAAATACTAAAAACAGCTATTTTACCTACAATAATACATTATGTGTTTACTCAGTAATCTTTTGTAATGGGAATTACCCCAATTCATAAATGCTCTTTGGAGAAAGTTGCCTAAAATTAGTTGTCTGACAAATACCAGAACTGTAATTTAAATTTAGGACTTTGTAATTCAAATTTTCGCATCCTTTCTGCCATATCATTCTGCCTCAGGGCCAGGAATTGAATGGAAACCTAGACTTAGATAGGGACGTGGTTTTATTTTTTTACTTGACTGACAGTGTCTCTAGACAGAGGTTATCACATCTTGTAAGACTTTTGGAGGACAAATGGGTCAGAAATAAATGAGAGAGAATAATTCTGGCTGTAGTCTTAACGGCATCTGAACCAAGTATACTCTTCATTGGTACTCATGCCTTTCTCCTTGTTGTTGAGGCTACTTGTTTTCCATGATCTTACAGAGTCTAAGAAATCTATATTGTTGTGTTCTTTGTTCTACACTTCCACTTCTACATATGTTATAATGGATATTAGGATTAATTGATTTTACTTCAATTATTTTAGTGAAAGACTTCACTGTGATGATTTACATGCTGAGGGGGTCACATGTAGGTTGAGTATCCCTCATCTGAAATGTGTGGAGCCAGAACTGTTTCAGATTTTTTAAAATTTTAGAACATTTCCATATACATAATGAGACATATTGAGAACAGGACCTAAATATAAAGACAAAATTCACTTATGTTGCTCATATACACTTTATACACATAACCTGAAAGTAATCCTATACAATATTTTAAATGATTTAGTGCATGAAACCAAATTTTGACCCTGTTTTGACTGTGCCCCATCAAAAAATTTACAGTTGTGAAATTTCCCACTGGTGGCATCATGTTGGCATTCAAAAAATTGGGGATTTTGGAGAATTTCAGGTTTCAAGTTTTCAGATTAGGGATGTTCAGCCTGTACCTAAAATTAAAAAGGTGACTTCAGATTTTGAACTTTCAATTCTTCTCATTCAACCTCCAGCATTACAATGAATTGTAAAACTCTTTCTTTTCAGAGTTAAGAATTTGAAGATAAATTTTCCGTATAATAAAAATTAAACAAATGAACAAGTCATGCTTGCTAATTTTAATTATTGCCAGTAAAATAATGTTGAAATTAAAGTTTGAGAGATTGTTTTCTTTTCCTTTAAAATTGGAGCTATTAAGAGAAGATGATAACATTTTCTAGGCATGAATGCATTACATTAAAGATTGATTAATATATCTACGGATTAAACCAGATATTATAAGACTCATAAAATGAAAGAGTCATTAGAGATTGTATAATTCATTATTCACTTAAAAAAAAAATGAGACCCAGGCCATTTATATGATTAACCCAGCATTTTGTAGACAGTACCTGCAAGAGGTAACTTCCAGCTCACAGTGTCTGAATTCCTCACCATCATTTCTCAAAACACTTATTTGTTTCACTTTTCTCCCACCCCATTTTCTTGACTTACTCATATTTTTAAAAAGCAAATTTTTATTTTGCTTTTATTTCTTACCATGGTAGATCTAAAAATAGACTGAGGTGACAAGGTGACTTACAGCTGGTTTGCTCAACTGTGATACGTGCCTTGATTTTCAATGTGTGGTGAAGACATCCTGCAGTCAGACACCTGCAGGCAATCAGCCACACTCGTCTGCTTCACCTCAGGGCCACAGCTCCTGGCAAGCACATCAGAGCAGCAGTCATCCATTGTACTGAGCAGCAAGAAGAGCACCTGAGAAGGAATAGTGACAGACACAGGAAGGGCTAGCCTAGCCTTGGATCTCTCAATGCCCTGCTAGAAATAAAGTGTTTTAATGAGGATCAACAATCTCTTGACCACTCATCCTCCCAGTTTTTGCCAGGTGACTCAGATGGCCACTACCTTGCTGGGTAAGACAGTTAAACTCCAAATTCTATATCTAGTTTTGACACAAAAGCCTGGTTTATCTATTATCAAAGCATCATATAATATAACCTGTGTATTAGAGAAAGCTTTTGAAAAAAGCTTTTGTAAATCCACTGGGCTTTTTTCTACTAGTTTATTTATTGTCTCAGGTAGAAAAAAAAAGATATATTTCTAAGATTTTAGCTAGATATACCAAGCACACTGACTCTGAAATGGCATTTTTTTTCCAATGGTGCCAAATTTTATCTGGATATTTTTATCATATAATACACATATACCAAGTTTTAAAGGGCAGTACCATTTTTAAAACCACACAATTTTCTTATCTGAATTAGTATTATGTTGAATTTTCCCTCTTTCAAAATAAAGATTGTTTAAAAAGGAGTACATGATTAAGACAGCAAAAAAACATAAAAATGCACAAAAGGAAGAAATCAACTAGACAAATACCTCACACATAATATCTTTGAAAATATTTTTATGTATTTGTGTGTGTACATTTCTTTTATGAAAATGGAAGTATCAAGTACAAAACCTAGTTTTCCTCATTTACGTTTTATAGTATTTTTTCACATCTAAAACTATAATTTTATAGCATTTTAGAAAGCTCCAAAGTATGCCATTAAAATGCAATAGTTTATTTTAGCAATTCTCTGTTGTTGGATATTTAGATTATTTCTGAGTTTCCACTGTCTTAAAGTTTATTGAATATTACATTTATCCTTGCACAACTCAGAATAAAGTACCACAAATGAGTAGCAAGTTAAAGGATATACTCACTTTACGTTCAACAATTTTATATCAGCTTATACTCCTATTACTCAAGGGCTCTTGTTTATTTGTTCATTTTTAATAATGTTTAATAGATGTCAATTCTGTGCCAGGCACTATCCTGGATTCTAGGGCAATGGGTAAGGAAAATAGACTTAGTTGTAGCCTGTAGATGGAAACAGACTAATTTAAGAGACAGGTGATTAATCAAATAATTATACTCTATTATGTACTATGAAAACAATGTAGGACAATATCAGATCACTTAGCAGGGAAATCTTATCTAGGTAAGGAATGAGAACATTTTCCTGAAGAACTGATGATCAAGCCAATATCTGTTGATGAATAGAAGTTAGTATGAGAAAGGACTACAGAGGAAGAATTTTATAAGAGGGAACAGTCACACTTTTGCTAAGGCCTAAGATGTTTTATGTCAGGAAACATGACAATACCATTAATTAAAAAATTAACATCACCCCACCAAAGAATTGGAGGATTGTGAAAAAACTAGTCAGTTGTGAAAAAACTAGTCAGTTATGAAAAAGAAACTGCATTTTCTTTGTATTAAGTTCATATTTTTAACTCTACTACAATGTACCTGACTTTCTCTTTTTTGTACTTTCTTTGATTCATTGTATAATTTAGCAATTGTCATTTATAAGTTATCTGATAATGCCCTATGCCCATAATGTTATCAATATGGATTTTAAAAATAATTTTCATATTCTAATGAGTTATTTATATAAGCATATCGACCTTCTGTCAGCTCTTATAAATATTTTTCATCTAGATTACAAAGCAAGATTACATTGTTTTGACATACAGAAGTTTTATTTCATGTGGACAAATCTATTAGACTTTATGCTTTATGACTTCAGTGTCATACTTAGAAAGGCCTTTTCCCAATAAGATTATACAAACAATTCTAGCCCTTTGGAATTTATTGCTAGAGGGAAGTTGATCTGCTAAGAGGAATTTATACTTTTCAGAAGGAGAGTGAATCTTAGGTCATATATACTTAGGCTTTACAGCCTTATGGTCTTATATCATTTGGCTAACCCTTTATAATCTGTTTTATTGAATGAGTTATAACCACACATGTTGAAAATGGCTTTAAAAACACCACTGCGTAAGTATATAGAAATAGCCTAGGGTTGGTGTTCACATGCTGGCATATACTTCCATTTGCCATCCATGCTCAGTCGTGGTGAAGGATTTGCATGAAGAATCTATTGTATTATAATAACAAGATATGAAGTTCCCTGCCGAGTATTTTGGGTTGTGTCTCAAGTCGTCATCAACATAGTAATTTTTAGGTATGAGTTTGACTTCTGAGCTCCTAATTAAAATAAGTCATTACCTATTGTAAGAATTATACTACATAAACTACTTAATTAAACCTTATTTAAAGATTTTTTTTTTTGACATCTACTCGGCTAGCCTCACCAAAGATGTATATAAATTACAAAAAATTCATATACTGGAGAATCATGGTAAAGCTTTAAAAGAATCATTTGCATGAAAGTTTGTTAAGAATCTTATGAGGGATGTGCTCACGAAGTATAGATAAAGAGTATCAGGCTTAGACAATGAGAGCCAGGTGCCTTTCCAGAAGAGCTGACTGAGTTCTACAAAAAGGGCTACACAGCCTCTTGAAGAGTAAGGGTGGGGTGTTTCTAGGCAACATCCTGCTATAAAGATAGCATACTGTTTTAGAATAGCAAATAAATCCCTACAGATAAAGAAGACGAGCAGGGTAAGTGAAGAGGGAGTAGAACCTGACTTTGTGTGACAGGTCATGTAATTTGGATACTGAAAACTATGGAGAATGGTTGAACATTTTTAGCTGCCAAGTCACATGATC
Organism: Cheracebus regulus; assembly: GCA_963574635.1. NCBI lineage: Eukaryota > Metazoa > Chordata > Mammalia > Primates > Pitheciidae > Cheracebus > Cheracebus regulus. The sequence continues at coordinate 53,787 of CAUYQU010039145.1, read as the reverse complement.
AGAAGAACAATAACAAAGATACTTCCAAAAGTATAAAAGAAGATACACATATTATTAATGTCTTAGGCACAAAATTTAGAAATGTTGATGAGCATCTAGCAAAATAGCCTGACTCTCAAAGAATTTTTAAAATCCACAATGTAAGTAGCAATATTTTAGTAGTTATATTTAAACACAATCTGGCTTATAAAATTGTTATGCAATTCTACTGTACTCATTAAAAAAATGAGAAAACATTCAAGAGGATTCTGAAAAATAAATTCTAATAATTAAAAGGATATAATTTTAGATGCATGAATACATATAGAGACCAAAGGCAAAGAAGAGAAAGACTGGGAATAACTCAAAAGCTTATGGAAATTTTGTATGTAACAACGGCAATTATCTCAAATTAGTAGAGTTAAGATGGACTTGTGAATAAATAATTTTGAGTCAACGGGGTTAGAGAATTTAGATCCATATCTCATGACATAGAATCTCCAAATAGATAAAATATATATATATATGTAAAAAAAACCTACACAGCTACTCAAAGAAAATATAGGTGAATACATTTTTCAACTTGTAATAAGGAAGAACTTTCTAATTATGACTGAAAACCTAAAAGTCATCTAATTATTAAAAGAAAAAACCAACTATAATTACATTAAAACTTCTTCATGGCAAAGAGTATCATTGCAAAGTCAAAATAAGAATAAAAATCTTCAAAATGCTTTATGTCATAGAAAAAATATTAATATTTCCATATAGTGAGATCCCCAAGAAATCAATAAAATAAAACCAATAGTTCTTAAGCAGATAAAAGGATGTTTAAATGCACTCAAATTAAGAGAAATACAAAAATCTAAAAGATTGACCTCAGTGTCTTTTCACAGGACAATGGAGAAAATACATTTTCATAAATTGTTGGCAAGAATATGAAGATGAACAACTTCTATAAGGAAAATTTGGTAACATCTCTTGAAATTACAAATACATCATGCATTGTTTCTGGAATTTCACTTTTGGGAAACTATAGATATTTATGAACACATGCAAATTAAGAATATAAGCATAATCTTTACAGCATTTTTATCTCTGCAGCATATTTACATACTCTAGAGTTTAAAATCAAACTAAAATTTAAGGTATGACTACACATCAAAATATAATGCAGCACTTAAGAAAATAAATTATCTCTGTCCTAATAGTAATTGATGTCTAGAATGTATTCTTAAAGTAAATAAAACATATCAGGACGATATGTAATAATGGTGGGAGAGAATACGTATTTGTATTTCTTACAATTTGCATAAAGGAACAATGAAAGAACATATAAGAAATGAACTAAATATGTTGATATAGGGAATGGAAACAACTGAGCAAGACAAAGATTAGAATCAAGAGTTCTCATTGTATACCTTTTTATACTGCTTTCATGTTTTACATGAATTATTTATTCAAAATATAAAATTAATCTAAAATAATAAAATATGACAAATAGAAATTCTATTGCATATACATTTATAATTTTACAGAATACATAAACAACTAAAGTAAACAGTACACAAAACAGAAGTTTTATAATTTACAAAACAAAGAAATTCCATAATTTATTTTTTATACTTACCTAAGTAAATATTTCATAATGAAAGAAATATAGACTTTCATAATGAAAGAAATATAGACTATCATCATAAAATATTGTAAACAGATGCCCTCTTTATTGTCTTAGTTTTTTGGGGTATCACAGGATGAGGAAACATGATAATATATATTAACAATGTTTTAAAAAGTCACTTCTGAGGTTGCATGGGGTAGAAATTGGAAATACCTGTTCATCCTCTGCATATCACCAATTTGAGGTTCTAGGAAGTTTAATTCATTTGTATAATATTAATATAGTAGCAATGAAAGGTGTCAGTGACATCATAATTTATTAAAAACACTATTTTTGCTCTGCTCAGGTTATTTTGGTTTCCTTTCATACACTTGATATGGATAGTAAAGTTCCATATAGAAAAGCAACCAAGGCTAAAATCAATAGCATCATCAGTCAGTTGCTACTTCTTAGGCTCAGTGTGTGGTTCTGTAGCATTTGAAGCTATACCTATGAAAATGGGGCTTTAACCTTGGAAGTCAGAGCAATTGAATACTAAAATAGATTTGACTACTTTAGAACTCTTTCAAAAGCCTTCAAGGTTGTCCTGGCAACAAAATTATTTACTCCTATAAAACTTCAACTCTGAATTGAATGAAAATGACAGACTTGGACAGAAACCATCAGGAAAATGTACAACGAAGATATGTCTACATATAGATCGCAGACAACCACAAAGAAAGAGACAATAAAACAACCATGCTTGTGGCCATTATTCAGGTAGGGGTGATGGGTGATTAAGAGAGAGAAACAAATTCTGCCTAATATTACCTCCAGGTTTTGATGGAAAAAGGATATAATGCCAAAAACAAGAAAATAGAAGAGATTAAATTACTTCAATTAGCAAGAGACAGCAGAGGAAGAAAGGAAGAGGTGGGGACAGTTATTATTTAGTATGTATTCAAAGGATTCATTGAGTTTTCCAGCACAAATAGAGCTGTTTGTAGGAGAGGATCAAAGTTTCAATCAAATAGCCATGTTACCTTTCATTTGGCTTCATATTTTTCTTCTTAAGTATTTTTTTAACAAGTGGAGTAGTGATACTATAGACCTTGGCAAAGAAAACCAGTAACTTAAAGCTTGATTTACCAGCAAGTAATGGACCAGCTGAAGGATTCTATAAAATAGCTGCAAGTTGCCATCTTATGCAGTTGTAGGGGTTCTGATCAGCAGTTAGACTTGTCAGTTTCAGCCCATTGGACCTATATTTTGTTGATATTGTTTGGTTGTTTCTTTGGTGGGTTGCCAGTAAAGGATCAAGCAACAAAATTTCTTGAAAAAACATTTAAAAATTAGTAGTTTATAATAATTACCTTTAACATTTTCTAAAGTGTTTTTATGTGTTATTAGGCAGCTGAAGAAAGACTTTGGCATATAACCATCTTGTTAGAATTTAAAATTAAATCAGTGACACTTTAAGGTGACCAGTGGAACTTCAATTGTTCATAGTGAAAGAGGGCTGAGCGGTCTTAATGCACAGAATTTTAAATTTAATGATTATCAAAAACTATGAATTGAAAAGTTGTGTTGGAAATTACTCATTTCTTTTTTTAAAGATGAAAGATTACAAAACTACATGGCTTGAGTAGATTTTAAAATTCAAGGCCATCCTAATTCATACTTGATATAAATTTAAAAAGTTGAACTCTCTTCGGAATCTTAATATAAATAACAATGTACTCCACCACAGCTATCATTCTCTCTGTCATTGTGCCCTGATTCTTTAGTTCACACTATTAAAATTAGCCTTTGCAGGTTTATGTGTGTTTTCATCTTCATTGTCTCTCTCTCCCTGTAGACTAAAAGCTCAATGATGGTAAGGTTCACCTAATTTTTTTCTTTTTTTACTATTGAAGATTTGGCATAAAGTAAGTGCTTAGTAAATGTTTGCTAATGAGTGTATCAATCAAGGAATCTAACAATCAAAATAGAAGGTTTTTATCTTCAATTTGGGACTAAGGTATGAGATTGCATAGCTGATGTTCGGGGGTGAGCTTGCTCCCAAAATTTGATCATTAAAATTTTTGTTTTTGTGTTGCTTGACAGGCTAAATGCACATTCTCTCATTTATGGATTCTTCAGTATAATATATGAATTTCCCTGGCACAAGGAAGAGCACATGGTATACCACATCTAACAAATTCTTTTAAAATCTTCAATATTTTTTCTAGACTCTAGACTCTTAGCTTATTATACAACAGTTAACCTTCATCCAAAATGCATGGTGATCCTTTTAAAGAAGATTATCCTGCTAGGCCCATTGTTTTGTTTTTAAGGCTGAAAATACCACTTGCCCAAGAGATGATATTGGTGTGTATTTTCATGTCTGAGGAAGGTGTTTTCTTTTTATGTCACATTTTATTTTATATATACTACTATTTTAAAGCTCTTTACAGGCATCCTTCTAAAAACTATAATTGCTGGCTAGACATTATTATAAACATCCCAAAATGAATAAATGAAGGTTCTGAGAGGTTAAATACCTTGCTTAAAGTTTCTCGGCTGGTAACTGATGGAGCTAATATTCAAAACCAGGTTATCAAACTGTGAACAAAGCTTATGCTCTTAACCACTATTCTACCAATTATAACTCAGACTAGGATCTCATTTTTGTTTCTGAAATAGGCTCAGGAGTTATATTGCAACCAGGGTTTTCACAGAACAGAGTGATTAACTAGCCCCATTTCATGAGGCATATAGAGAAATGGTCACAGATGGGTATTTGGCTCGACAAAAAAAGTTATGGAGGGAAAAAAAAATGCCTCTGTTCTACCTCTATGTCCTTTTGCATTATGTTTCTAACCTTAATAAAATTTCTGCCTAGAAAACAGTAATCTTGATTCAAATTGAGCAGAACTATACCAGCCTTGGCCAATAATAAGACACTGTAGATAGAAGGAGGTAATAGCCTCATTAAGCATAATTACAATGAAATTCACAGACACATGATCTCTAAGAAGGACCTTGGCCATTCTTTCAATTAGTTCTTAAGGCACTTAATGTTGATTAACTGCTACTTGGGTGGGAGGATGTTTTAGACAGCAAGTCACTGCTGAGTTCTTCAGCCTAGATATGAGAGACTCCATTTGGGTCATGCAGTAGAGGTGAGCCTTTCTCTCTGCTGACATGAATCATCTGGAATTTAAATAATTGGTGATTATCAAGTACATACCTCATAAAAGAAACTCAGTTACATAAGTCAAAAGATACAAAGGTGAGCAGGTTATTTTTAAATTTTTAAAAAAATACTTAGTTAGAACTCATTTTCAGCATTATAATTTTAGTAGTAACAAATCTCCCCAAAAAAATCTTCCTCTAAATTGCCACCCTTGCCACAGTGTCATTCCCTAAAATAAAGTTAACAATTACTTTATAATTTTTCCAAAAAGTGCCTTGGCATGTAGTGTTGTATATGAATATATATACATATTTAAATACATGTATATAAATATACATATATTTTCATAATAAACCTATTTTGTGTACATTAGACCAAAGTATAATAATTATATATTATAATATGATAATGTTCTGCATCATTTCTCACTTAATGTATTAAACAATGTATCTTTAGATACTCCAAAACAGTGCAAAGAGATTACAATAAAACTAAATAGATAAGTTAATTTGGTTTGCCTGTGTCCCCACCCAAATCTCATTTTGAATTGTAATTCCCATAATCCCCACATGTCATGGGAGGGACCAGGTGAGATAATTGAATCATGGGGGTGGTTTCCATCATGCTATTCTCCTGATAGTAAGTTCTCACAAGATCTGATGGTTTTTTTAGGGGCTTTCCCCTTCATTCAGCTCTCATTATTCTCTCTCCTGCCACCTTGTGAAGGACAAGTTTGCCTCTCCTTCCACTGTAATTACAAGTTTCATGAAGCCTCCCTAAGCCCTGCAGAGCTGTGAGTCAATTAAACTTACCTACTTTATAAATTATCCAGTCTTGGGTATGTTCTTATAGCCGCATGAGAATGGACTAATACACCCATGAATGGCTATAGCAAAATGACTTAACCAGTTTATATTGAAGGATATTTATGTCCTTTATAACACTGAAGGGAATATTCCCACTTTTTTCCTTGTACTTTCATGCAAAAAAATATCTGTATGATGAATTTCTGTTAGAGGAATTGCTGGGTCAAAGAGTATCTGTGTACTAACTGGAATAGTTGTTATTCAACTGGCTATCAAATATGTTTTAGCAGTCATGCTATTTATGTGCAAAAATGGTTGGTAAGCAACGACATAAATAACTTTTTAATAATAAAAATAAAACATATGCCTTATTAAAAATATTAAAATATACAGAAGAGTTCACAAGGAAAACAAACTTTTTTTAGAACTGCATTCCCAGTCCTCTCCAAAGGGAAATTAAATTTTAACTCCTTTAATTTTCTCGTTCTAAATTCTTCTGGTAAATTCCTCTATATCTCTAAATTATATTTTACTAATATCATTGATTAATTAATTTTAGATATCATGCAATTCACTCCTGCTATAGTAAATGGGAATTTGGCTCACTCGTATGATTACCAAATTCTTTCTCCTCAATTGGTTTCTTACATCAAATGATTATAACATGTGCTTCCATAACTTTGTGTATTATACACAAAACCGTATTTATAGTTCCATGAAATATAGACAATTTGCATTGAATCTCCCTATTAGATTGAAGATACTTCCTTCTTCCTCTCTTTCTAACCTATCCACTGCCCAGACACTGGATTTTTAATTTTACCTTCATCTTATTCAGATACATAACATGCATATTCTATTCTGTCATTACTTTAAGCCTTCTATATTTTATTTATAGGCTAATTTTAATGTTGAAAATTAACAAATGCTTTACATTGCTATGAATATGAAGATATAGTTTACTATAAAGTCAAAGACTATATTAAGATTATATTCCTTTTGTGTTGATTTTACTTTATTTTCTCTTTACTATATCATGTGATTTTTTTGTAAACTTTTGTCCTTTCTTTCTATACGTTTTTGGAGCACATGACGCTTTAGTCAAAATATCCAAAGAAAATACAAAAATAGCATATACTAGTAAAAAATACAAGAGAAATAGTCTAGATGTTCAGGGATTTGTAAATAGAGTAATTAATGTGTGTGTGTCTGTGTGTCTTTGTGTGTGTATGTAAGCTATAAAATACTGTACAGAGTCAATAAGAATAAAATTAACCAACTTACACACATGCACATATTATTTACACATTTATATAATACTTATGAGTAGTCACCACCCATGTCAAAAGTTCAAAACATATGCAACACCTCTCATTGTCCTTCTCAATCAAAAATATCCCTCACTATCCTTTTATAACCTTAGATTAGCTTTGCCTGTCTTGAATTTCAAAAGAAGAAAAACTTATACTATGATCATTATTCATCTAGCTACTTTCACTCATTACGCATCTAGTTAGTTTCACTCATGAGTCACATCATTATTATGGTCATAAGATTTATCTGTGTTGCTTCATATAACTATAGTTTGTTCTTTTTATCTGTAAGTATTATTCCATCGTTTTTATTTATTTTTTAGTTTGTCTCCTTTGTTAATTTTTTAGAGTCAGAGTCTCTTTTGGTTGCTCAGGGTGGAGCGCAGTGGCATGCAGCCTTGAGCTCCTGCGCTGACACAATCCTACCTCAGTCTCCCAAAGCTCCAGGATTATAGGCCTGAGCTACTGTAGTTGGCCTGTTTCATTGTTTTTAAATTGCAGAATGTATTCATTCACTCTATGAACTCTTAGATTCTTTGTAGTGTTTCCCTATTATAAATATTGCTGTTAGGAACATTCTTGTATGTGTCCTTTAGTGGATGTAGGGATATTCCTGGGCGTATGATTGGTAGATTATAAACTACTTCTATCTTTAGCTTACTTTAATAAGTATTATCTAACTATTATACAAATAATCCCACCAATTGTGTATGAAAGCTCCAGTTGTTCCAGTGCCAGCTATATCTGATATTGGCATACTTTTTAATTTTAGCCATTCTAGTAGATGTAAAGTGTTACGTTTCTGTTTTAATTTGAATTTTCCTTATAGCAAAATATGCTAAGTGTCTATTGATTATTTGTATACTCTGTTTTTTGCTCATTTTAAATGAGATTTCTGACCTTTTACTTTTAGACTTAGAAGAGTACTTTTATATTCTGAGTATAGGTCTTTAGTCAGATAATTGTAGTCTAAATACTGTGTTGTTTTGCTTGCACTGCCATAACAGAAAACCACAGACTTGGTGGCTTAAACAACACAAAATTATTTTCTCATGGTGCTGGAGGTTTGAAGTTTAAGGTCAAGGTGCAGGTAAGGCTTGTTCCTTTTTCCTGGCTTAGAGATGTCACGTTCTCACAAGGTACTCACACAATATTTTATCTGTGAAAGCACATTCTTGGTGTCCTTCTTTCTATACAGATACCAATTCTATCATATTGGAGCTCAGCCCTGATGATCTCATTTAATCTTAATTATCTCTTTAAAGACCCTGCATTTGGATGCAGTCATGTTAGGGGTTAAGACTTCAATTCATGAATTTTGGGAAGATCCAGTTTAGTCGGTAACAATTATTTTCCTCAAGTCCATGTTTTGCCTTTTTTTTTCTAACCAGGTTAATGGTGTCTTTAATAGGATTTCTGAATTTTAACTAAGTTTAGGGTAATCATTTTTAGTTATTGGTGTCATTTGTATTTTGTTTAAATAATCTTTGCATTCCCAAATCTTTTAAGATGTTATTCACTGTTTCTTCCAAAATTTTTATTGTCTTACCATTCACATTTAGTCTACTGTCTCTATTACATTTATTTTTGAGTATAGTGTGAGGTGGAGGTTATTAATATACATATAAATAACCAATTAATAAAGAATTATTTATTGAAAAGGCTATTCTCTCCTTTACAGATTCACAATGCTGCCTTACTCATAAAATTATTTTTTTCTAGTATTATACCTATGTCTTATGCCATGTATTAAATCAAAATAAAATTATTTTTAAAAAATCCATATCTCCATGTATCATCATAGAAAGACATCAAATCTTTTGCATCAAAAGATTAAAGAGAAGACTAAAATAAACAGCATTATATCCCCTACATAAAGGGAAGTCTCTTCACTAAATAATGGCACACATAATTCATCATTAATCATGTCTTACACACACACACACAAAGTAATGCAAGCATTCCAAGAAAGGGACACAATTGAAACATGACTTACTGTATTTACATATGCAATGTACAGAGAAATAAGTTTAGAGTTAAAGTAAAACAAAAATTAGCAATAAAATACATAAAATAACAATATACTGATGAACTTTAAATAGAGAATGTGATTGATATTTAGTAAATTCTGTGCTGGAGAATCCTAAGCAGAAATGATTTCTTTAAAAATTTGTATGGGATACCCAGAATTGTTGCACATCTTAAAATATATTAATTATACCCTCATGTGTGAGTGAAAATTTGGGGTGGGTATAGAATTCAATGTTGAATAATGATTTTCTATAGTACTATGAATCAAATCTATTGATTTCTAGTGTCTGGTGTTGTTGATAACATGTTTATGCTGGCCATATTCTTTTTGTCTTATAGATTGTATTCCAGTTGAGTTATTTGTTTTGTTTGTTTGATTGATTGTTGGTAGTTTTTTTTATTTGCTTACTTACTGGTTTGTTTTAAATTCTAGATGTTTTCTAGATGTGGCCTTTTTCAATACTGTCTGGGGAGTGCAATTATCTTTTAATTCCTGAACATTTTATTATATCTGTTAATTTGCTTCTCAATATTCTCTCTCTCTCTTATTTCAGAATTCGGATTTGTCAATTGGGACTTTAAGAACTGATGCAGTCTCTTTTTCTCAAACTGCATCTCTATTTGATTTTTTTTTTTTTCTGAGTAGTGGTAAATGCTTCCTTTAAGGTCCTTAAGCTAATAATGCTATCAATATCGCAAAACCCTTTCTTATTTTTTGAAAACTCACACGGGGCAGTGCTTGTATTCTCTGTTTCATTCCATTTTGTCTTACTATGTTTCCTACTGATATGACCACATTTTCTATGTAATCATAATTAAGAGAGATAATGTATGTGATTTAAGTGATACAGGTTAGGCACCCAATAAACATTAGTTGAATTTCTGAACAAAAAAATGCATACCACATTTAACAATCCTTCATATTTTGCATATGCATATAAAGCTATTTGTCTCTACAGTGGTTCAAAATAATGTTAAAGTACATTTATCTATGTTATGCATATATATATGTAGATATAGATATAAAGAGAGAGAGAGAATTGGTAGGTTTAAATGCAAGTATACATGCACATGCCACTAAAGGATGGTACAGTACTGGTATATAATTTCCCTGTACTTTGATTGTGGTCTTATACTCATCCAATTACAGCTAACCCAGTAGACTGTACTGTAAACTCTCAGTCATTGGATACCAACTCTCATTGTTACCTGATTTCAGAATAGTCTCTGTCTACAAGCTGTTTACCACCATATCCTATTTGAGTACATACTGTAATATGTGTGGCTTATTTCATTGTAAGCTCTCATTCTGCCATATATTCAGTGTCCTAACAAAGACTTTGAACCTTAAGATTGACAAAGCACATGAAAAGAAACCTAGAAAGAATATTGTTCTTTATTTTCAAATGCAAATATCGCAGCATTTTAAGTGAAAGAACGAAGAAGGTACAGATGAAATGAGAGCTAAGTAGGATTATGGGAAGAAATTCAACGTCATAAAGACAGCTATAAATGTATCTGGAACCTAAAAGGGAAATCCAATGCTTGTGTGAATCACAGTCAGAATTAGCTTTGGCTGGTTCTCAAAAAATAATTTTTAAAATGCAAGAATAATTGTCAATATATGAGGTCAGAAATACACCTCCATAGAAGCCATGCATATCTTTGATTCAGTTAGTTCTCTATCAGTATCTGTTCTCCATTTGCAAAAGAGTGTATGTGAAAGAGTCCTAGAAGAAAAGCCAAAACATATTGTACTTAATATCTAGGGCTATTATCCATGAACTGCAAGCTTAGGCATCTGATTCTTGGACATGTGTTAGATAATCTAAAGTCTTCATAATTTATATCTTTCCATGTTAATTACACACACATACACACATGCCCTGTATACCACAAAGGTCTTTTTTTCTATCTATGGATGCTATTCTATCAAGCAATTTAGCAGATAATTTAAATATAAAAGTTGGCGATAGGTGCGGTGGCTCACGCCTACAATCCCAGCACTTTGGGAGGCTGAGGTAGTGGAATCTCGAGGTCAGGAGTTTGAAACCAGTCTGGCCAACATAGTGAAACCCCATCTCTACTAAAAATACAAAATAGCCAGGTGTGTTGGTGTGTGCCTATAATCCCAGCTACTTGGAAGGCTGAGGCAGGAGAATCGTGTGAACCCGGGAAATGGAGATTGCAGTGAGATCACACCACTGCACTCCAGCCCAGGTGACCATGCAAGACTCTGTCTCAAAAAAAAAAAAAAAAAAAAAGTTGGAGCTGGAGTATGCATGTGCTAATGAACAAAGGGTAAACTCCAATATGCTCAACTAGTTAAAAAGTATAAAGATGTGGGGAATAAATGGGGTAAAATCTACAATAATGCCAAGGGGGCACTTACAATAATAGAATTGAAAGTAATCCTAGGAATCATAGATTACAGTGGCAAAAAAATGAGCAGTTTTTCTGAAGAGATGAGAGAATTAGCTCCTTTTTTAAAGTCTGTGTTTCACAGGAAATAAGAAGAAAATAAAAACCGGAGACAGTGTAAGAATCTAGGAAAGCAAGGCTGGCAAAGAAAATGAAGTTTACAGAATTGGAAAGAAATGAAAAAATAACTACTGGCTAGAACTCATTAGGGAATACTTTTTTAAAAATGTGAACATACATAAACCAGCAGGACCAAATAAAATGGATCCTTGGGTGTTGAGGGAATTGACTAATGAACTTCCCAGAACAGTCACAGTAATAGCTGGGAAGGCATGGAGCACTATGGAGAGCCAGAAAATTGGAAAACAACAAGAAATGTGGCATCATTTACTGAAAATGGGGAAGCATTGTTCTATCATGTACCTTCCAATAAGCTGAATGTGGACATTTTAAAAAACAGAGGAGACTATTAAAGCTGCCCTGCTTGAGTTCCTCCAGGGCAAGCACTTTAGTGTGCATGGTATATGACTCAATTTGCAGGGCAAGGGGAAACTCCATAAATAATATTTGCTGAAGAGTATAATTGAGTCACATTCAAGATAACCTACTTGGCAAATCGGGTGTTTCTTCCACAAAATCGTAGAGCAGATATATAATAGATACTAAAAGCTCCATGGTTAAACAGTCTTGATATTGACAGCATAGAATAATTAAGCAAGAAAAAGGTTGATTTTTTCAATGAAGAGAGATAGAGGAAATAAGATTTAATTTCATTTTTTCATAGAGCTCCCCCAGGGTTACATGGAAGATGGAAGCAGATTTGAATCTGAGATCCCCCAATTTATTTTTTGCATAGAGAAATTGACAGAATCTCTGAGTCACAGATGTTCATCTAGAAAATATCTAATAATAAAAATTATTTATGTATTTATATGTGATTTTTTTTTTGGTAAAATAAGACAGCCACTGTGAAATTTAAAATATAACAGACCAATTACATAGAACAAAACCTGTGAAAACAGCAGGGGCTCAACAAAATTGTTTCATTCCCCATTTCCAATGTAACATCTTTCAACTCTCCTTAGCACAGCAGTTACATCTTAAAGATTAATGGATAGAAGATACCTTATTTTCTATATTCATATTCATTAAATTAAAACAGGGATCTCTATAAGAAAATAAAAGTTTAGCCTCTTGGTAAAATGTTACATAAACTTTGAATTTGAATATGTATTTTATTCATCATCCAGAAACCTAAATTTCTAAATGTGTGGTTTTTGTTTTTTCCTTCTTGCATACAATTGGACTTGAGAAAGATTAGAAGATTGTATTAGTCCATTTTCATGCTGCTAATAAAGACATAGCCAAGACTAGGAAGAAAGAGAGATTTAATTGGACTTACAGTTCTACATGGCTGCAGAGGCTTCAGAATCATGGTGGAAGGTGAAAGGCACTTCTTACGTGGCAGTGGCAAGAGAAAATGAGAAGGAAGCAAAAGGCAGAAACCCCTGCTAAATCCATCAGATCTCCTGAGACTTAATCACTGTCCCTAGAATGGCAGGGGAAAGACCAGCCCCTATGATTCAGTTACCTCCTCCTGGGTCCCTCCCACAACATGTGGGAATTCTGAGAGATGCAACTCTGTTGAGATTTGGTGGGGACACAGCCAGTCATATCAAAGAATATTACATATTTTAATGGAAGCTAAAAACAATGAGGGGCTGTTTATTACTGCTAATATGATTAAAATTATTGTGTGAACTTTTTTATTCTCTGTAAAAAAAGGTGGTAACTTAAATTTGGTCTCTTTGTATTAATGTAAAATTATTACAATTTACTTACAGCATGGGTAGACTCTATAGAGATCGCTGAAACGGATATTTTTGTGGCTCCCTCACAGAAGTTGTGTTTAGTATCTTTGTATCTCTACAGCTAATCTGGAATTTCTTCTTCTCTGCTGTAATTTTTAATTAGTGTAGCAGACAAGGGAGATGGAAAGTTTGCATTTCTAATTATTCAAATGTGTATTCTCTTTTTGTTGTGTTTGAGAATAAAACATTTCAATTCTCCTACAGAAATGTGAATTCATATTTGGCCTTAAAGACAGCAAACCTCTAAAAGTGATTTTAAAACCTTCCCAATCAGCTACTAAAGATTGCAACAGCCAATCATTGACTGTCCCACACTTCTGATTGTGGCAGCTGTAATCTCGTAACTGGCCAAAAGTCATACAATCCCTAAACATTCCTGCTTCTGAAAACCTACCAATTTCTGATAAAATGTTCCCCAAATCCCCTATATATAAGATAAGCGCTGTTCTTTGTTCAGAGATACTGTGTCTTTTAAGCACAACTCTCCATTGCTAAGCCAGAAATAAATAGATTTTTATTTCCAACTTTGCATGGCAATTTTTTCCTTCCGCATCTTTAGACAACAATCAGAAAAATCAAAATTACATTTCAGGTGATTTGTAAACAATTTCAATGTCTTTTGAGTCATACTTTGCTATTTTTTTATTTATATTAACCATTTCAGAGACTGAATCAAAGAAGACTATCTCTCAGGCAATTTTATAATGTATTTCTTGCTTAAACCTCAAATAATATTTTGTAGACTATTGGTGAGTTAGCATCTACTTAAATTCAAAGGATAATCTATAATACAATAATTATTCATTTTTACTATTCTATAAAATGGAACAGGAAGCTAATTTGTTCACAAAGGAGTTATATGTATATGGTATAGGTGCATTCTTGGGGTTATCTCCTAACTCTACCTGTATAAAGGTAAATACCAGCATCTAATCTCATCTTTGTAAAACTAAATGTGCTAAATAGCATCTTCAATTCTCCTAAGCTAATTATGAAAGCATTTTTCATTATTCAAGCTATTGAGAATAGGTACATTGTAATATTTATTTTTTACTCAACTAATTTATGTACAAACCTTTATGCTGGTGGTTGTGCCACATGATAGAGAGCAAACACAGACCACCAAAAAATTTCGTTTTGATGTAATTATGATGATATTCTATTAAATTGTCTTAGTGGCACTCTAAGTCTTGGAGAACAATTTACCAATTATTACAATATTCTAAATCCAGACTGCTCAACTTCTGCCTATCACATTCTGAGATTCTGCATGTTCTCTTAAATTGTGGTGGTGGGAAAAACTGAGACATACTGGTTTTTATGAATGGACAAATTCAAGAAAGACCATTTGAGTCTAATACCACCCATTCCAGATAAATCAAACAATGTCAGTTAAGGTATTGCCCCTTTCATATAAGCAGGTACCTGAGTGGCTCAAATATTCGTTATCTCAAAATTCTAAAGAGTATTTTTTAAATGAAATGCAGTGAAACTCATGTTAATAGAAGAAGTATGATTCATTTAAATAATACTAGATAGGATTTTCTTTAGAAACGAATTGCTCATCATGGTGAGAAACTCTTAAGGAAATGGGCTTCAGATCCCACTAGGACCATCTGCCCTCTTTCCCTGCCTTCCACTGAAGAAACTGGAGCTCATTCCTCAACACTTTGTATCTGGGAAATCCTGGAGCACAGGAAATCTATTCTTTATCACCTGGCTCAGTCTAAAGCAATAGAGTTTGCAAGGCACAGAAACCAAGGGCCCACACTGTATTCTCATGCAAAGAATAATAGAATTTCCTGGGGCGAAGAAGCTGGAGACATTTTTATTGAAGAGGCTGGCAGAGAGACCAAGACAAAATTATAAGGGTTATAATCACATACATGTAAGCCACAAAGAATACACTCCAAAGCCTTAAAATGTATAAAATTACAGCCAGGCGCAGTGGCTCACGTCTGTAATCCCAGGACTTTGGGAGGCCAAGGCTGGCGGAACACCTGAGGTCAGGAGTTCGGGACCAGCCTAACCAACATGGAGAAACCACGTCTCTACTAAAAATACAAAATTAGCTGGGCGTGGTGGTGTATGCCTGCAATTTCAGCTACTCAAGAGGCTTAGGCAGTAGAATTGCTTGAAACCTGGAAGCAGAGATTGCAGTTAAGCCAAGATTGTGCCATTGCACTCCAGCCTGGGCAATGAGAGTGAAACTCCGTCTCAAAAAACAAAAAAAATATTATAAGATTACTTTCTCTTTAACATGTGCTGCCCCATATAACTTGTGTTTCACAAAAATGAGATTGCTAGGAAAAAAAATACAAATTTCAATGTGTCTGTAATATGATTTTGTGACCTTTGATCATTTGAGCTGTATTTTCTTTTTTGAAATATAAACTAGTTCAACTATCTGAAATATTTCTGTGAATGGCATAATACTAGACAATAGACCCACCAGCCTTATTAAAAAATATAAAAGATATTATAGATAGAATTGAAGCCCACAACCATTCTTGCCCACACCCATCACGGGATTGACCAACTCTCCATCTCTGAGGAAATGTTACCATTATAAAAATAAGGCATCATATTATATTCATGATTTTTTACTTTAACTATATATGAGTCTGTATGTATCTGTATGTCAATATATATTTGCATGTGTTATATATGATAATATGATGAATATACATATATACATAAACAGTGTACATGTTCATTTCTTCTTATTTTGAAAAAATTATATATTTTTATGAATCCTATAGCATATATTATGTCTTAAAGATATATTTGGAATCTATCCTTTTTAAATAGGTAGATCTTGTGTAGTAATTTTAACTGATGAACAATATTTCTTTGGATGAATGTGTATTTCCTTATTAATTCTCCTGCTATTAGATAACTATGCTATTTTTATTTTTTTCCCTTTGACACAGTTTCATTAAATCCTTTAGATGTCTCCTTGTGAATATGAGATGGAATCGTTGAGTGTTATATATAAAGAGCACTAGCTAGTCTCTATTACTTCATCAAAATACCTTTTGTTTTTGAGATGGAGCTTATAAAATGATTGTCTTAATTTATATTTCTCTCAAAGTGTTAAATAATTTTTATTTGCCCTCATTTTCAACACTACGTATTATCAGACTTCTTGTTTACAAATATTTTGTCAAATTGTAAGTTATTGCTTTGATTTACGTGTCTCAGATTACTAACAAAGTTGAGCAGCTCCTGAATTTAATATAAATTCTCATTTTGTCTTTCATATTCACCCGATTTATCTATTTTTCTAAAAAATAATTCTTTTCAATTAGCAGAAGTCCTTATTTATGTTTTGATGGTAACTTTGTCTTAAATAGTTTATTTATAACTCTTATATAAGGTTTAACAGTGAGTTTTAGTTATCTCATATCTTGTTAGAAGTTTTAATTATGATATAGTGAAATGTATTTATCTTTATTTAGGATTTGTACTTATTTCTGGTATTAAAAAAATACATCTATACTTTATAAGCTAAGTATATTTTCAATCTGCTATTCATCTCTCCAGCAAGATTATTTAATTGTAGATATATCACCTTGCTGGCTTGCAATTTCACTTTTTATAGGTTCTAAGTTACTTTACTTTTTATAAATGGCATATATCTTTCTCCCCAGCTTTTTTAACATAAAAATCATATTTTTAATGTTTCTTTTGCTATATTTAATATTGGGTTAATATATTAGTGTATTTCTATTTTTTTGACTACTATAATGTTTCCTGCTCTATTATGTCTAAATTTTTTAATGGAAGTTGTATATTGTGTATGCTATGTTGTAGTGGCTCTGGATGATGATAAATCTCTCTAAAGAGTTTTAAGTTTTGTTTTGTTAAACAGTTCTTGGGTAATTTGGATTCATGCCCAGTAGGTGGGTTAACTTTAGTTATAGCCTTTCTGTTAAAGCAGTGAAATATTTTAGATCTCAACTAAAAGTCAAAAGTTTGCTAGTGTTTTTGTTTTATAGAAAAGCCTGTGCTTGTCTGTGTTCTCTGATCCAAAAAATTATTTTCTGCTAGGCATCTCTGGGTTTCTTAATATATTTGCTGATTCAGAGTTGGTAAAGAACTAGAGAAGTTTTGGGGGTTTCTCATGGATAACATTTCTAACACCATGTCCCTCAAGTCCCAACTTCCTGGTAGCCCTAGCTTCGATCATTGTTTTCTCTGCTCAGCAAGATGGCTGCTCTCTGCATGGGCTTAACTTCATGAATCAATTTGAAAAAAATTCCTCTGAGAGAAAACTAAGGTGACTGTTTTGTTCAGTTTGGCGAATTCAAAGATTGTAGGCCACTATTGACTGTGGTTCAGTGGCTGCAAAGAACTGTGCTATGTATTTTGCCTAGGTTTTATAAATTTTTACAGCAGGAAAGTGAATCCAGCATCAGCTAAACAATTATGGTCAGAAATAATGGAAATATTAATTTCACATCTATATTAAACTCAATATTTTATTAATATACTTTTAATTTGTCAATATGCATTAGTTGAACCAATATTATTTTCATTTATCACATATTACTGTGTTTCCATTTCTTTTAGCAATACATTTATTAAAAGACTAATGGAAACAAGTTCTCATAGTTTTGTTTATTTGTTTGCTTCCTTATTTGTTTAAATTTAAATTTAATTTTAGGTTTGAAGAATAATTCCATGAGGCATTGTGACACATACTGACAGTTATTTTCTATCATTTAAAATATTATTTCATTACTTTCTAGCTCATATTTTTTCATTTGAGTATTCAGCTTTTCATCTTTAGCTTACTCTTACGCAGTAACCCCATTTTTCTGACGCTTTACATATTTTCTTATTATCTTTTGTATTCAAAGTCTGATTACGACATACCCATCTGTAGTTTCTTCATAATAATCTTGCTCAAGATTCAGCAAGCTTCATAACTCAATGGCTGAACGAGTGTGCCTTCAAATATGTGTTTGCTTGTTTGTTTTCTTTCCAACTAACCCTCTTTTCTCCTTCGGAGAACTTCTATTAAATACATGTTAATCTTCTCACCATGTCATGTCATATAGGCTTTACTGAATTTTTCTCTTCTGTTTTTCCTTTTTTATGTTTCATTTAAGATATATTTACTGGCCTAATTTCAGAATTTTTTAAAATATTAACACAGTCTATTGAATTCCTAATTTTGGGATTTTTATATCTTTAAAATTTTAATGACATTCATTTAAATACTGTATTTTTAGTTTTAGAATATCTATTTGATTTCTATTGGTTCTAACATTTTCTTATTTATAGTAATTATAAATTTCTAGTCTGCCAGTGAAAAGTCTGTATTGTCATTGGTTAGTTTATGTCATTTTTCTCTTGATTTTGAGGCATTTAGTCTTGTTTCTTATAATGCCTAATGTGTCAATTATCAATGCATGGCCTCTCAGTTTCAAATGTGACCTTCATTGTTCTCCTTGTGATATTGAAAAATTTCTTATTTGCCAGGTGGCATAATTTTAAGCTTTTTAAGTAGAAGCCATTAAAGTTATAACAATTTCTTTTTATTTATTTTTATTTTTTGAGGCAGATTCTCACTCTGTTGTCCAGGCTGGAGTGAGTGCCAGTGGCATGATATCAGCTCACCACACACTGTCTCCCCAGTTCAAGTGATTCTCATGCCTCAGCCTCCCAAGTAGTTGGGATTACAGGTGCATGCCACCATTCTGGCTAATTTTTTTACTTTTAGTAGAGATGGGTTTTCACTATGTTGGCCAGGCTGGTCTCAAGCTCGTGGCCTAAAGTGATCTGCCCACCTCAGCCTCCCAAAGTACTGGGATTACAGGCACGAGCCACCCCGTGCCCAGCCTGAAAACTTCTTACGATTTCCTCTTGAAGGCTCCTGCAGCAAGCAGCAGCCATTAGTACACGGAACATTTCCAAGGCCAACATTCTTTAAAAACCTCAAAATCCCAGAGAGAATCTTCCAGTGTACTACTTGTGACAGGTGATTTGATAGGTGATTCCCAGTAAGTCTCATGCACGTATATAAATTTTTCCACAAACAGCTCTTCCCAGCACCCAGTGGTTTCTTCCGGATTTCAGATACAGCATCTCCCAAGTGATGGCTTTATTTTGCACTCCAGAGGACAGATCCCTAGCCACTTTCACAGCACAGAACTTTTATGTGATTGGCTTTCCTGAATCACTGAAGGAATGTATTCCTAGAGATTTCTTCTGGTGTGATAACTCAGAAAATAGATCCACCACTTAGTGGAGCAGTGCCCATTCTCAGAAGTTCTGCAGACAAGGAGTCCTCTTTCAGATTTCCTCCTTAAATTTGTACTCTGTTTTATCCCTAAGGGTAGTGATTCTCTTTATAACTGATATCTCTCAATTCTTTAGAGCCTTCTTTTCCCTTTGGTTGCTAATATACCACTACTAAGATCCCCTATTGATGTTAATAATTTTTTATAATACTCTTTCCTCGTTCAAATTGCTCTGCAGTTTATGAATCCTGATTGGCCCATGATTAGGTTCTAGATTGTTATCAGGAGTGATTCTGTAGCAGGCCGGACTTCATTAATGCAGGTCTTCATAACAACTGTTTCAGTGCTAACCGAGTGGTTAAGCTAAATACTAAAAGCTGAAAGAGCCAGTGCCTTATACGAAGGCTTGAATGTAACAAAAGTTCACCAGGAGTTTCACCTAAGCATTTCCCGAGCCTTAAAGCATGACAAGATAATGAAGGAATTCTTAACAAAACCCATTTAGGATTAAACAAGTTTTAATGGGGGTCTGAAGAGACTCCGTTGGCCTCCACAAACCAGTTTACTGGGGGTCTGAAGGAACTCCCCAAAACTCCATGGTTTAGCAGGAGGCAAGATAAGGATCACCTGGACCCATTTAGATTAAGTAAATTTACTGAGGCTCCAGAGGAAGGTCTTCAGGACTCTGCCCTTATAGATAAAAGGAAGTTAATCTGTAATGTCTTTAGATGAAGGCACACTTTTAAACGTAGACATATAGCTTAGAAGGTATATAAGCTCTGGAAAATTTTGTAATTTTCAGCTGGTCTGGTGATAATTTCCAGATCTTCTTCCTGTAACTGGTTACAGAAGTACAAACTGGCCTCCTCTCCAGTTCACCTGCATCTTGTTATTGGGCCACGAGGAATCGCAGCCCCACCCTCAGTTTGGTTGGGGAACAAAAAGAGAATAGGATGATGCTGCATTCAGTGGCCGGCAGCTTGGGACTAGACAACCTTCAAGAGAATGCTGCTAGGTGAGATTTTCCCAGGGACCCTCCCAAGGGCGGTCCCATGTGCAAAATTACACGTCCCTTTCACTATTGGGAAGAAAGGAGATCAAGAGCAGATGCACTTGAAGTGTGAGTTAGCCGAATCCTATTTTGGGAGCCTTTTGTTTTCTTCTCTGGGCTTATTAAACCATTTGTATGGCACTGCCAGAGAAGCAATAGTGCTGGCTCATATACTTGCTTTGCATTTTAGTTAAGATCAGGTTTTGAGTTGGTTTTCAGCCTGTTCTGCCTGAGTGCACCCCCCTGCCACTTGTGTTTGTCTGAAATCTGTCTCCACTTGTTTATCTGTCTTGTCCTTTTTGATACTGTGAAACTTGAAAATGGGAGGCATTGGGTCCATTCCTGCTGAGAGACCTCTGGTAGGAATAAGATTTCTTTTAGGAGTGTAATGGTTAAAAGTCAGCTAAATCAAAAGCGAACATCTAAGATGTATATGTGTGCATGTATGTGTGTTTGCATTTAAAAGGCCTTCAAGTCTTGTTTTTGTTTATTTCTCTCCTAGGACCTTGTGTTTTGGAGCAAAAGTTTTTTTTCTTCTTAGTTTACTGAATTCTATTTTCTTCATTAATAGCTATTGCAACAGAAGCTACTCTGGGGTTTTTAAGAAAAAAAATTGCAGTTTACATACTTCGAAATGTCTTGTTTGGCAAAATGTTTTAAGTGCACTGTAAAAGCATCACGTGGTTTAGCCTCATAATAATTTTCCCTTTTTAAAAACCCAGAAATCAGTGCGGGTTTCTTAAGAAATCCTATGATAGATTTTTATAAGTTTTTCTTTGATCTAGCATCCATCTTTAATCTCCCTCTAGCACCACCAGACTTTTTAATCTGTGTACCTTAAGATGTAAATTTTGCTATGATTTTTCACCTAAGAGTTAAAGGGTTATTATTCACTTTTTCTGAAATTAAACATTGAAATAAAAGCACAACAGCTTTCTCTTACAGCACTAATGTGCTCTTTAACAAAAATTATAAAGGGTTATGAAGGTTTTTGAGACAGGGTCTCACTGTGTCACCCAGGCTGAGTGCAGTGGTATGATCACAGCTCACTACAGCGTAACTCCTGGGCTCAATTGATCCTCCCACCTTAGCCACCCTAGTAACTGGGACTACAGGTGTGCACTACCATGCCCAGCTAATTTTTGTATTTTTTGTAGAGATGGGTTTTCGCCATGTTGTCCAGAATCACCTGAACTCCTGGCTCAAGTGATCCACCTGCCTTGGCCTCCTGAAGTTCTGGGATTACAGGTAGGAGCCACCGTGGCTGCTCAATTTTTTAAGTTTTTTAATTACATTTTTATTTCCACCTGTGTCATTTTAGTCTTCTCCTCCTCTATAAATTTCAGGTTTTTCTTTTTGTTGCTCAAGCTAAATTCATCATTATTAGGCTCCCTCGTTGCTTAGTTTGTACCTGCTAGGTTTTCTGAGGTTGAGAAGCAAAATAAATAATAAGTTTTCTTTAGATCTAAATGAAAGCTTTTGACAGATGTCTTAGGTATTCAGTATCCCATTTCTTTTTTGTATATTAACTGGTAGAGATTTCCATTCTGTTTTGTTTGTTAAACTGGATTCATGAGAAAAATAAGACCTACGTTAACTTCTATAATTCAATGTTTTATTCTATTCATTTTATATCTTAAAATAGTTACATTTTTATAATATATCTCACTTCATTTTTTGGTATTTTTCTCTGCCTAATACTTCCATCTGTTATGAACACACACACACACATAAAGTTGCATAAGTCTCAGGCAATTTACCCCTGCAAATAATATGCGTGCATTTTAGTTCAAGTAAAGTTAGTATTATCAAAACTATTTATGCAAAGCAATATATCCATTTGTTATGTCATGACTGAACATATCAAAATTGTTTAACCCAGGAAAATAATAATTTTCTATTACTCACCATATACAGAAAAAATAAAGTTTCCCAGAGCTTCAAGCCAAGCAGAATAACACCAGAACCTCATATTTATAAAATGCTTTTAGAAACATTATTACCTATATTTGTAACAACAGGCCTGAGAGGTGGATTGTTAGAAAAGTTACTTGTCTATATTCACACCCTTACTTACTAATCAAGATAGCCAGCATTGAAAGACAGGTTTTATGTCACAGAGCTCATCATTTTATTAAGTAGTTTTTATTTAAAGGACCACTTCTTTAAAATTAAGGTTAATTTAATTTAGTTCACTATTCAGTATCCCGATTATCATATGTCAGGTATAAATTCAGTGCACTTCTAACCAGTTTGATTTCTAAATTTTCTTAAAGGACGGTGTTCTTGCAGTGGCAACGACTTTTATTTGATTCACAAAAATAAGGTGTCACAGAAATGTAAAGCATAGACTTTTTACAATAATACATAAAATGTCATGAATAAACTCACAGGAAAAATTGTACTTTTTCACACACCTTCAGTAATTTGACCATTTATTCATATCTGATATATACTACCCTGTTTTCTACTTCAATAAATGGTATTTTCAACAAGTGCCAAGATGTTATATGAACCAAACCTCTAAAGTAATGCTGTGGGGTTAGGTTTCTCAATAAGAAGAATCTACACCTATCTCTACATTCACCATGACCACCAGAAATTAAAAAAAAAAAAAATTCTAATGTAAAATAAAAAGGTCTTTCACCTGTGGAGGAGGACAATTTTCTCAATCATTTTAGGGTTCCTAGATGCAGCTGAATATCAGACTGACAAAGATTAATAGGAGAGAAGTATGCAAATTTATTTAAGAAGTTTTATATGACAGAAAAGTCCTCATAAATAAATTATGATCCAGAGAAACAGAGAAATCTCTCTATGTTTTATGCTAAATCTGTTGAAGAAGTGGTTAGTTACAGAGAAATGTGATTGGACCAAAAAAAAAAAAATGGTACGATGTAATGTTAACAAACTGAGAAAAACTCCATAAGGTATGTTAGTCCAGATTCTTCTCTGTGTTCTATATCTTTGGGGATAAAGGGCATTCCTTCTTTCTGAATAGAGAAAGAACCCATTTAGGATGAGGATCTGACAACCTACTTCAGCTAGGATTTATGGCCCTCTTCAGGGGAGAAAGGTTAAGGGGAATTTTAGTTTCTATAGCTTGCTTCAAGACAGGGAGGTAGGAGAATCTCAAAAAACCTTCCTCTGTGGTTTTCTTAGTTTCTTTCAGCTCAAAATAACCAGTATGCCATGGTGTCTTATTTTCAGGTAACAACTTCTGACTCCCAACACAACTAACCCCATTTAAATCCTTTTGAAATTCATCTGCATGTACTGAACATGTTTAAAAGCAAAATTAAGCAATCTTAGAATTTATCGACTTTAAAATTAAATTCTCAGCATCTATTTAAATTTATGATTAAAAAAATTTACAGTCAAATCTAAAAATGTGTGAGAAGATAGACATTTTAAAACACTCTTCTAATTTGATCAAATTTGTTAAAGATAGCCACCATTCAATACTATGCATTGATTTTTCATGTCCAGGAAAAGCAGATTAAATGAAAGGTGTGACTCTTCTCTCTTCCCCATTAGCAAAGTCTCTCATTTGAAATAAGGGAGCAAAATAAATACATACATATAGTTCTTTCTTAAATCATCATTTGGCTAAAAAATGTGTTTCATTTTTACATTTCAATGAAATAAAAGAGATTGTTACTGGAAATATTCATGGATGTACAATATCTACCTTTAATGAATGAGTCAAAGTGATAAAAAAAAAAAAAAAATGAGCTTAGGCCTCAACAGAGAATTGACTGAAAGGCATTAGGAACTCCTCTGTGAATCACTTCTCTAGACAGACACAGAGAAAAAATAACAGATAAAAGTTTTACATTTGCATTTCAGAGAAAACTTTTTACCTGTCAGCAATCTTCAGTGTAACAGAGTTTCCCTCTCTGCTTATTCAATTTATTAAGAAATACTTGAACTATACAAAACATGCAAAGAATAATATAATACATTCCCATGTGCTTGTCAGCCAGATTTAAGCAATGTTAACATTGTGCTGTATTTGTATTTTATTTATACAGAAATTACAAATTAACTGATGCAAATTATACCTATTTTAGCATCCTGCCCAAACCTTCCCTTCTCTTTCTCCTCAGATATAATTAGTGAACAATTTATATGTATTATACTTTTACTGTATATGTACATAAGTATATACCTATAAAATCAAAGATATTTTGGATGCTTTTAGACATTACGTGAATTAATACCATGTGTGATCTTTTGACTCATTTTCAAGAATTATTCATTCAAGAATTGTTTTGAAATAGGCATACTCTAGTTGTTATTTTATTTCTTGAGTATTACTTCATTTTATGAAATTAAAAATCCATGATTTCATTTATTCTATCTTCTTAGATATTTAGGTTTCCTTCCCTTGCTTTTCTATTTATTTTTGGTTTAGTTTTTGTATTATAAATTTGTTGAAGTGAATGCCGCTCTCAAAAGCAAATCCAAACTTGAAAGGTTTTATTCAGAAGATCGACTATAGGGAGAAAACTCAAATCTCAGAAATCTTCAAGTGCCTCAAAATTAAACAGAAAATGATTTTCATTTTATTGAGTAAAATGTAAGTCGCATGTTTAAAAGAAATTTGATAGGGCAAAAGAAAATGGCCAATTGGGTCTGACCAAGAAAGAGCCTCACTGTGGCCAGTAGATGCCTAGGAGAAGCTGATGAGAAAGCACATTCTACTTTTTTGGTCCTTGCTCAGACTTGTGGGTGTGGAAGAAGGAGAGAAACCTTACTAATGTTTGGTCAAGATAAAGAAGAAAGTAAAAAAAATGGCAATTGTGAACACTTGGTTAGTCTTCTCTGTTTAAGACACAAAGTCTTTTCTTAAGCACTATTAGAGATGGAATAAGAATCACTGTGAAGTTGAGGTTGATCCAAACAGTTTATAAGGGTAGGGAACCCTTCACGTTCTTACTGTCCCTGAAGCACTATCCATTGTGTCAAATGTGGAACATGCTGTGAGACAGATCGCTGTTTTATGATCTTAGAGATTGGACTGTTAAAGTGAGGTATATTGGGCAAGTTACTGAATCTGGGGAAAAATAATGATGATAAAATGAGGCATATCTGGGAATAAAATAGACTAGCTATCAAAGGATGAACACATAATTTAAACCAAGATCTGAGGTTTGAAGAAAGCCAGTTGAAATTCAAAGATCTGAAACATGCCTAAAACATCTTCATTCAGGTGGTAGAGTGAAGACAGCAGTGGCAATCTGACAAATTTCCATTTGTGGTCTGAATGTTTTTGGTGATGGCATAGACATCAGAGAGGATTCTGGGAAAATATTCACAACAGTGTCTTCCAGCCACTGTGAAAGCGCCCATTCCGGAATGCAGAATCATGCCCGGTGCCAGAGGATTTTGAAGGACTGTGTTACTGTAGTTCTCTGGCAGTGATGCTAGTGGTTTTGGTAAGACTGTCCACAGCCATGGACGTTTCCTAGAGCACAGCAAGGAAGATTAAAGAATGCCAGTAGAATTTTTGAGTGGCCCACACAACAGCAGCACCAGGCATAAAGTTTGCCTCTACATGATCTACTGCAGCAGTCAAGTATTTTTGGTTATTCCCAATATTTTAGGTTTTTGTCTCAAGTCTTGAGAACTTGGTGAAAAAGGAAGGTCACAGCCTTCTTCTAGGACTAGTATTGTGTGCCTAATTTTGTAGTTGTAACACAGTTTTGTAGACCTTTTCGGTAACCTAGCTCCTGAGAAATTTAAATCATGCAGTAAAGTTGTTACAAGAAAACAATTTAAAAGGCAGTCTAGTTAGAAATTTAATTAGGGCTTATTAGGTTAACTAGATAACAGGATCCAATTCAATTAGCAGACATACCAATAGGCATGGCTGCCACAAATAAAATACACCTCATTAGGGACTATTTGGGATTCATAGAAATAATTGTCCTGTGGGTTCGCATCTTAGAATTCAAATGAATTATTTTGATGGAGATACTGTTCCATCCAGTTGGGAAGGGTAACATAATCATGTTGTTGATTCTAGAACAGATAATTCAGAGCACACCTGGTAATATTATGTTTAGGATCATCTAAGTCTAGTAGATTGATAGGACAGCAAGAATTATGTGCTGTTTTCTTCTATGGTAATGGTGTAGGTATTTGTATTGGTGGCAACATAGTTGTAATTGTAAATACTTAGGTTTATGAAAGAGAACTTTTTTATGTTATAAAACAAGCAATTTGCCTTTTTAGAAAAGCATTGATATTGAAAGAGGCTGTTTCTAGAGAACAGAGTAAAATTATTAATAAAAGTGTTCCTTTGTGACAATACAAAGGATACTATTAAATTTGAGACAGGTTAGGACTTAGGGGAAATCAGAGGCTTTCAAAGAAAAATTTATAATCAACACTCAAAAGTAAAATTGAGAGATTGTGCTAGAAATTAAGTGAAGGAATGTCATAGTTTCTGGGGTCTTTTTATGGGTGGAGAAATTATTAAAGTGCTCATTCCTTATGACTGGGATGATAGAGAATGCCATTGGAGGATAAGGGAAGAAATACTCAGATTTCTTGGATGATTTTTACCAGGGTCCTTTGATCACTTGAAAGAACCAGTGGAATTCCCTATGTAGAGAGTGCTTGTTCTAACAAAAGTTTATCAACAGCAGAGACAGTGACTCTTTAACAGGTTCTTACAGTCATTCAGGCTGCTATAACAAAATACCATACAGCAAGTGACTTATAAACAGCAGGAATTTATTTCTTCTCATTGTGGTGGCTGTAAAGTCCAAGATCAAGGCACTAGCAGACTTTGTGTCTGGTGAGGACCTATTTCCTGACTCACAGATGGCATCTTCTTGCTGTGTTCTCAGATGGAGGAAGGGGTGAACAAGTACCCATGGATATATTTTATAAGGGCACTAATCCGATTTATGAGAGATTCATCTTCATGACCTAACCACCTCTCAAAAGGCCTTATTTCCAGGATTAGGAGTTTAACATAGGAATTTTGGAAGGACACAAAAATTAAGTGTATTACACAAGAAAAAGTGCCAAGGTAATTAGAGAACATACAAATGATAGTGATAGTTGGTCTCTATGTCCCCACCCAAATCTCATGTTGAATTGTAATACCCAGTGTTGGAGAAAGGACCTGGTGGGAGGTAATTGGATCATGGGGGTGGATTTTCCCCTCACTGTTTCCATGATAGTGAGTTCTCCTAAGATCTAGTTGTTTAAAACTGTGTAGCACTTCCCACTTTGCTC
This sequence comes from Cheracebus regulus, assembly GCA_963574635.1. Classification (NCBI taxonomy): domain Eukaryota; kingdom Metazoa; phylum Chordata; class Mammalia; order Primates; family Pitheciidae; genus Cheracebus; species Cheracebus regulus. Next base: position 26,032 of record CAUYQU010039145.1, on the reverse strand, counting down.
TGTCACCTCTTGGCCATGTGAAGACAAACTTACTTCCCCTTTGCCTTCTGCTATGATTGAAAGTTTCCTGAGGTTGGCCCCAGCCGTGCTTCCTGTACAGCCTGCAGAACCTTGAGCCAATTAAACCTCTTTTCTTTGTAAGTTACTCAGTCTCGGGTAGTTCTTTATAGCAGAGTGAGAACAACTAATATGGATAGTAAGAACATATTCATACTGAATAATTTAGATTTAGGGAACTGAATTGTCAGTGAAGAAAAGGCCTTACTAAAGGAGTTTGCTTTCTTGCCTTACCTTTCCAGCTTAATGAGGTTTATGTTTTTGATAAATGGGGCAGGAAGCCACCACTTGTCCCAGATAGGGAGTAAAGTTTTTTCACCAATGATGGTAGAGGACCTGGTTTAATTTCTTGTTTCCATGATAAGTAATTTTATAAAGGCTAGAGACTGAATTTTAGTTGAAGAAGTGAGGAGAGTCCAAATGGCTATCTGGATGTTTCCAAAGTCTATCTGGTTGGATAAAATATCCGACTTGTTTCCAATTGGCCTTTTCATTCAAAACCAGAGGTTTGGAAATGGAAGATTTTAAATACTTGAATTAGAGAATCAGGGATAATCAGAGTATATTTAAGATCTTACCTGATTGTGGTGAGAGTGAGAAAGCTTGATGAGCCATTGGTTTAGTGTATCTATCAGCCAGATAAATCTCCTTTTCTTCTGGGATTTTATTATCCTTATAAGCTTCTTCCCTTAAGTATATCTATTTTCTTTGGCAGTAACAAACTTCTAAGAGGTCAGACACCGATTTTCCATTTTTAATTGGTGCCCCAAGTGTTGTCTTAAATCCTCTGATTTTTGAAAACATACTAAAATCATGTGCTACTACCTTGAAATCATACTTACTGTCTATAGAGGTGTTAAGTCTCTTGATTTCAGCCATAGAACAGATGCTTGTGAAAGCCGCAATTTCAGAAAACTGAGCTGACTTTGTCCCAGGTGGAAATTTTTATCATATGGGATTTTAGAAATCTGTAGCAGCATTTCCAACCTGAAAATGTTCTTCCAAAGTGTGTAGATAGGCACCACCAACAAACAGGGTCAGGTCTGGATTTGCAAGAGAGATTTCTAAAAGATCGAGTGAGGACAAATCGGAACTAGAAAGACCAGAATACCATCATGCAGTTACCCTTCATCTGGTAAAGGTAGGAGAGTGGCATGATAGATATTTTTGACATGGATTGACATTAACATAAGAAGAAAAGAGCAGAAGAATTTTGAAAGAGGTAAACTGAGAAGCCATGTGGTATTGTCTACATATATAACGTGTAAAAGTGTACTGGATACTACACAAGCCACATAAATGCTCATGGTGTGACCTAGCGTAAGGACAACTGTGTCTTCAACTACTTTTGCAGTTGCCTTACGTGAACAGATTAACATTGCAGTTGGAAAGTAGGTCTTTACCTAATAGATGAACTAAATTGTGTAAGTTAATAAAAAGGTATGATGGGCATCATGAGGTCCAAGAGGCATAGAAAAAGGTTTAAAAGGGGCAGAACGTGAGAAAAGTTATCTAAGAGCACCACAGACATTGCATACGGTGAGGGTTTGTGGTGAAGAATTACGAGCTGTCAGGGGTGCAGCAGGTGGCTACACTGTCTACTGGAAAGTAGTGGGGCATCAATTCACTGAGATAGTCATTTCCCCTAGAGTGTTTAAGACCATTTGGGGAAAGACAAGAGTAGATCCTTCAGAGAGGAGTCACTGAGACTCTGAGATCTGTGGTTATCTTTCAGCCCTGGGGCATTCTGTAGCCCAGTGTTATTTTCCCAGCAATATCCACAGGGATCTCTATTAAAGACTTTGGTAAAGTTTGCCCTAAGGTTTTAGATTTATTTTTCTCAAGTTATTTAAGGAGAAGAACCATGATCTTTTATTGTGCAAATTTGGGTTTATCAGCCTGTATATCCTCATAGTGCTGTACTAAAGGATGGATTTCAAAGAGAGAAGTGTTTTGCCAATTAATGTGATGTTTTAAAATAACCTTCCTTAGTTCTATATAAAGCCCTTTAATAAAGCTAGAAGCTACAAGCAAATGCTATGTGTCAAGTAGACATAGACCTCGATAATATTTTTCAACATTTTCTAGGAGTATAAGAGTTTTCCTCCAATCACCTTAACTCTGCTATAAGCCTCAAGGATATTTTGATTTATTTTTAAATCCTCTTAAACTCTAACCAAGTTAGCTTTTTCAAATCATAAGACAGGGCATACAAGGAGTTGAACCAATTGTTAGAGGCATAGAAATCCCAGAGAGTATTGCCCTAAAGTTAACCTAAATTGTGTAGTAAATTTCTCTGTACTCTTACATGGATCAGGGAAATTCTTCATTGTAGCATGCAGATCAGATTGAGACCAGTGTTCAAAGATAATTCTCTGGAGAAAGGATATTGCATCTCTCCAGTCCCTTGTCCTTGGTGTCCTAATCCTGGAGGAGTGAGAATGAAGTCACAGGTCACCATGAGGAACTGAGAAGTGGAAAGAGCCAGGGTGGAGTCAGGGAGTGAAGGACACACACAGGTGGGCCAGAGCAAGGTTGTAGGAGAGACTGGAACAAACTTTGACAAGTAGAGAGAAAGAAGCGGGGAAGTGTTAAGGACAAGAAAATATCTGAAAGTCAGGGATAAAAGTGAAATTGGCCCAATTGGCCCATGAAAACAATATTCACAGATTTTTGAAAAAACATAGATAATGACCCTCCCAGACTTAAAGCTTGAAAATTACATTTGTGTCATCTGAGTTCCTTCTTCAGGAAACCAAACCTCAGGCCAGGAACTGAAACTCACCAGCTCACCACATCCAGGCAATGAGATGCCAGACCCCTCATCCGTCTTGATCATTTCTTTGCCTTTTCCCACCTTCACTGCTATATAAGCTCATAAATTTTAGTAATTTGGCAAAATGGATTGGAGATTTTCCCCTCATTTTCCTCAGCAGCAGTACCAATTAAAGCCGCCTTCTCTGACAATACTCTTTATATCAGTGATTGACATTCTGTGCAGTAAACAGTAAAACTAGCACAAAACCCCTGGCATTTCAGTAAGAAAAGAAAGAGTGGCATTGGAGGCAACACATGGTCCTTAAATGATTGAGTCCAACAGCTTTCAATAAGGTAGACTGAGAACATTGAAGGGCCTGATTGAGATTTGACTGAGGGAGAAGTTTTTCGGCTTCTTCCACAACAACAAAAATAATAATAAAGCAGACCATTGTCAAGAGCACATTCTGGACTCCCAGGATTTAAGCGCTACCTGAGGTGAACTAAATCAAGGAAGTCGCCAAAGTCTTAGAGTGGCCATTGCAATTCCAAGTTATCCTTTGTAATACTTTGCGATTTTAAAAGGCATTGAGAAAAATCAATGCCACAGTGATGAAGCATATTGTTAGTTGGAGTTAATTTACTTTTAGTCCCAGGAGATCAAGAGTTTCCCATGAGAGGAACAGGATCAAGTGGAAAAAAAAAGATGGATGTAGCAATAAATGAGTCTCATGCCCAGTCCTTATTTGGGAGCCAAAGGAGTCTGTATTTGTCCATTTTCTGTAAGGAACTACGTGAGAAAGATCAGTTTATAAAGAAAGGGGTTTAATAGATTCACAGTTGTTCATGCTGTTCAGGAAGCATGACGACTGGGAAGGCCTCAAGAAACTTAAAATCCTGGCAAACGGCAAAGGAGAAGCAAGTACTTCTTACACAGCTGTTGCAGGGGAGAGAATGAAGTGGAGTAGTGCTACACACTTAAACAACCAGATCTCATGAAAACTCATTTGCTATCCTGAGAACAGCAAAGAAGTCTGCCCTGTAATTCAATCCCACCAGGCCCCTACTTCAATAATGAGGATTACAATTCAACATGAGACTTTGGTGGGGACACAGAGCCAAACCATTTCATTCCACCTCTGGCTCCTCCCAAATCTATGTCCTCCTCACATTTTAAAACACAATTATGCCTTCCCTAGAGTCTCCCAAAGTCTTAAATCATTTCAGCTTTAACTTCAAAGTCAAAGTCCAAAGTGTCTTCTGAGAAAAGGCAAGTTCCTTCCACCTATGAGAAACCAAAAACAAGTTAGTGACTTCCAAGAAACAGTAGGTGTACTGGCATTGGTTAAATGTTTTTATTCCAAAATGGAGACATTGGCTAAAACAAAGAGTGTAGGCCCTGTGCTAGTCTGAACCCCAGTAGGGCAGTCATTAAATCTTAAAGCTCCAAAATAATCTGCTTTGACTTTATGTCTCACGTCCACACCACACAGATTCAAGGGGTGGGCTCCCAAAGCCTTGAGAAGGTCCACCCTTATGGTTTTACAGGATTCAGCCCATGTTGCTGCTTGCAAGGGCTGGTGTTGAGTGCCTGTGGCTTTTCCAAGTGCACAATGCAAGCTGCTGCCAGATCTACCATTCTGGGGTCTGGAGGATGGTGACCTTCTTCTCACAGCTAAACTGGGAAGTGCCCCAGCGAGTATTCTGTGTGGGGGCTCCAACCCCATGTTTTGCCTCTGCACTACCCTAGCAGAGGTTCTCAATGAGAGCTTCACCCTTGCAGCAGACTTTTGCCTGGATATCTAGGCATTTCCATACATCCTCTGAAATCTATGTGGAGGCTCCCAAGTCTCAACTTTCACCCTCTGCATATCCATAGGCTTCATATCACATGGAATCTACCAAGGCTTGTAGGTTACACCCTCTGGAGCACCAGCCGGAGACATATCTGGGACCCTTTTAGCCATGGCTGGAGCTGAAGTGGTTAGGATGCAAGCAGCAGTGTTGCGAGGTTGTGCAGGGAAGCAGGGCCCTGAGCCCAGTCTACAAAATATTCTCTCCGCGATCTCCAGGCCTGTAAAGGAAGGGGCTGCCATGAAGATCTCTGAAAGCATTTACCCCACTGTCTTGACTATTAACATTCTGCTAGTCTTAAGCAAATTTCTGCAGCCAGGTAGACTTCCTCCCCATACAATGTGGTTTTTTGTTTCTAAAACATGGTCCGTCTGCAAATTTTCTAAACTTTTATGGTCTGTTTCCCTTTCAGATATTAGTTCCAGTTTCAGTTCATCTCTTTGTTCACACATATGACCATATGCTATTAGAAGAAGCCAGGCTATATCTTGAATGTTTTGATGCTTAGAAATTTTTTCTGCCATGTACCCTAAACCATCTTTTCCAAGTTCACAGTTCCACAGATCCCCGGGGCAGGGGCACAATGCCTCCAACCTCTTCGCTAATGTATAACAACAGTGACCTTTGCTCCAGTTCCCAATAAATTCCTCATCGCCATCTGAGACCACTTCATCCTGGACTTAATTGTTCATATCACTATCATCATTTTGGTCACAACAATTTAACAAGTCTCTAGAAAGTTCCAAACTTTTCCTCATCTTTCTGTCTTCTTCTGAGCTCTCCCAACTCTTCCATCCTCTGTCCATTGCCTAATTCCAAAAGTGTTTCCACATTTTTAGGTAACTTTATATCAATGCCCAACCTCTCAGTACCAATTTTCTGTATTTGTCTATTCTCGTACTGCAACAAAGAACTACCTGAGACTGGTAATTTGTAAAGAAAAGAGGTTTCATTCACTCACAGTTCCAAAGACTGTACAAGAAGCATGTATGTGGAGTCCTCTGGAAAGTTAGAATCCTGGCTGCAGGCATCCTACATGACTGGAGCAGCAGGAAGAGTGAAGGGCAAAGGGGGAAGTGCTACATATCTTTAAACAACCAAATCTCATGGTAACTCACTATCATAAATTTCTCAAGTACAGCAAGGGAGATGTCCACCTCTACAATCCAATCACATCCCACCTGACCCCTTCTCCAACATTGAGGTTTACAATTCAACATAGATTTATGGGTGGGGACACAGAGGCAAATCATATCAGGGTCTTCCATACAATTCTTGTTGAGAAGCTGAAGGGCTTGGTCTGTACAATCCTTGAATAAAAAATTATGAAAAGCAACGAGGCCTCACAAAAGGGCTGAGAATTTCCGACTGGAAATTCATGTTGTAAATTCCCACTCAAAAAGATCCAAGAAAATTCCATCTTTGGAAAAGAATATGATTCTCTCTTGACCACAAAATTGACCAGTAAAGAGCCAGAAGTCTCTAGCTCAATAGAAAAAATCAGAGATTAAATTCCCATTTAAAAGGCCAAGAAGACTTCCTTCTAGTAAAATTCTTGCTAGAAGAGAAAAAAGCCAGGAAAAGTCCTGCTGAAGCAGCAAAGAACCAGGAAGAGCCCAATTTAATAGAATTAAGGCAAGTCACTATCATGCTACTACAGAAAAATGTGCAGAGCGCTGGGTTAAGACTTGTAAGTTACCACCATGGATCACATCTGTTCCAGCCAGAAATAACACAAAGAGGTCTCAGGGGAGATCAGGAATCAGGACTCTATTTAAGTCATGGCACCAGAAACTGTCAAATAAATGCAAATTTGGACTTAGAGAGTGAGAGGCTTTACTCAGAAGAAAGACTATTGCAATAGGAAGAATATTCCAATCTCAGAAATCTAAAAGAATCCTAAAATCAAACAGTACAAGACTTTTTCATTTATAGGTTATAGAGCGTCAAGCAAACATAAGCAGAATGTATTTTAAGGGAGAAATTTGACACAAGGCAAAATCGCCAGAGGGGTCTGACAAGATCTTTCTATATAGTCGGCTACTTTTCAGGAGAAGCTGATAGTTGGGGCAGAAGTATTCCAGTGTTTTTGGTGCTTTCTCAGGCTTGCGGGTAAGCAGAGTTCAGGAGCCTATAGGAAGAAGAGAAGACTGACTAAAGTTTGGTCAAGACAAAGCAGAGGGAAAGAAATGGCAGTTGTGAACACTTGGTCACTTATAAACATACTCCTTGTGTTTATGTGTGAGGGTTCTATATGACAAGGATCAGAAAACATTTTTTTGGTAAAGGAAGGATAATAATTTACCCTTTGTAGCCATTTGGTCTCTGTCAAAACTATTCAGCTGGTCTATTGTAGCTTGGAAGCAGCCATAGATGAGCCTAAAGGAATACACTGGATTCTGCTCTAGTGTAACTTTATTCTTGGACCAAACTCATGGCCCAATAATGAGATGCAGGTGAACTGAGGAGAAAGAGAGTTTTTATTTCTGTAACCAGTTATAGGGAGAAGGCGTGGAAATGATGACCAGATCAACTCATAATTGCAGTATTTTCCAGAGCTTATATACCTTCTAAGCTGCATGTCTGCATATAACTATGCATTCATCTAAAGATATAAGTGATTAATTTTTTGTAATATATAACTAAGTTCTCAGTCCTGAAAAACTTCCTCTGGAGCCTCAGTAAATACTTAATCTAAATGAGTCTAGATGCTGGAGTGATTACCCTTATTATGTCTCCGGATAAATCACCGAGGTTTGGGCAGTTCCTTTACACCCCCAATAAACTTGTTTGTGGAGGCCTGCGGAGTTTCTTCAGACCCCCAGTAAAATTTGTTTAATCCTAAATGGGTCCTGTTAAGAGTTCCTTCATTATTTTGTCACGGTTCAAGGCCCAGGGAAAGCCTAGGCAAAATTCCTGATGGGCTTCTGTTACATTCCAGCCTTTCCATAAGGACACTGATCATTTTAGCTTTGAATATTCAACTAAACAACCCAGACAGTACTGAAACAGTTGTTACTGAGGCCTGTGTTAGTGAGATCTGCCTCCCACAATCCCCACTGTCAATTTGTGTAGGATATGTATTTATTTATCACAAGAATCACAGAAGGATGGAGTGTTGTAATCTTTCTGGCTACTTACTGCTGAGACAGTCAGTTTTTATGGGGTGCCAAATGCAGCGCTGGAGTGGAAGAGGTCAATTTGTTCCCCATAACACTCTCCGTTTCAGAGGCTTAGAGGCAGCACCTGCTGAAACATAGTAGTATGTTCAATAACACTTATGAATAGGTTGCTGCTGTTTCATCCAAAGTTTAAGTTGGTTAGTCTTCAATTTGCAGGGCTTTAAGAAAGTACACCTTAGGTTTCAGTGATTTTCAATTAGGATGATTGGGGAAAAAGGAAAAGAAAGAAGAAAAAATCGAAAACATTATTTTAAAGACCCGTAGCCAGAAAAATTAGAATTTAATTCAATCTGTAGAAAATAATAAAAACTGAAAAACATCAGGCAAGACTAGAATTTAATAGATGTGCTATAGATTTTGAAACATAAATTTCTTCCTCTAGTTTCCCATTGTTATTAAAAGACAAATCATGGGAAGACTGGTTTTCTTTATTATAATTGGCTTAAGTATTTGTATACAGGGCAGCAAGGATAATTATTTTTCACATAGCTGTTTTAAATTGGCTTTGATGAAATGTTGTTCCATAGAAGGAATCTGAGATAAGACTTTTTAAAGCCGAGCCCAGCCATGGATTTGTATGATGAAATGCCTATAAGTTGACTGAATTTCTCTCCTTTTGAGCTGCCAAGATAATTTCAGGCTCCTGGCCTCTCAGAAACCTTGTACAGGGACTGTGTACACAAAATAATAGGCCTTCGTTGGCTCCGTAAGTCAAGTCTGATTCCTTAAAGGCGAGTGCACCATTCCAGTCAAAGCCTTGGTAAAATAACAAGTTTTTCCAGTTGTGTCCTGTTACAAAAGAAAAGAGGTTCTTATTTCAGTTATGCAAACAATCACATTGACTCACAAATCATTTCAAAATTTTGGAGAGATCAGGTAGAGAGAAACAAATATGCTCAAAATTTTGTTTATAAGAGTATACTCTATGTAATTTTTAAAAGCTATTAATATCTCAAAAGAAGCTTCCTTGACTCTGAAAAGCAAAACAAAGGATTAGCAACATTTTAAGCAGAAAGCCAAAAAGATCACTTCAGTCCCCTATTAGTTCAGTTCATGCAGTTAATTTCTGTCTTGCTTGATATTAATGAACATTTTAGCTCTTAAGGATTCTGAACAGTTTTCCTCTATTCTGATGTCACAGTGTCCAAAGTTAACAGAAACCTGCATTCAAAAGCACGTGTTAGAGCTTTATAGCTGATTATAAAACCACCTTCTGAAAAGGACCAAAAAACACAGTTGTTTATGGATAAAAAAAGTTTTAGGGTAGCTTTAGTTAAAGACACAATTGAAAAGGAAATCTGTTACCTCTGTGGCACATAATAATTTAATGTAACAATTATTATTGATAATGTAAACTAAGATATATCAGAATTATAGAAGTCTCCCGTAACTTTGGAATACATACCAATAATATATTTATACAAAAATAGCCCAAAGAAAGCCAAAGAAACGTTACTCTGTTAACTCTAGCAATCTTTATGTTGGTGAAAACCTTGGTAAGTTTGGGATTTTAATTACATACTAGGTGTGGAGCCTAAGACCTAGACAGGAGTGCAGGTAAGTTCTGACTTATTCCATCATCTAACTCCATGTGTCTCAGGCCTTAACCTAGCTAGCTGTAAAGCAGGTAAGTTTTATAGCTAAGAGTCATAGTAGCATTTTATAAAGCATTTAGGAGGCCTAATCAACTTTAAGTTGTGCAGCATTTCTTGCATAAATTCTTTCATGACTTACACAGACAAACTATAACATGCCTTGACTATCTGACTTCTTCTTAACATCCTGCTTTTAAATAACCAGTTATTTTACTTTAGGAGGAGAATTTAACATACCAAATCCTTTCTTATATAGAATCTCTTTTCTTTAATAACTTTTTGCATCGCTAGGAACATGATTAATTTCATATGTCCTTGGGCCTTGTCTAGAATTTAGCAGTCCAAAACAAACTGAACAACTTCTAAATCAAAAAAGCAGTTTATGATCTAAAGCCTTTAGCAAACCTAACATTTGACCTGCTCTGTTTAGACCAAATGTTTACATTTTCAAAGATATTTTTATTTTACCAATAATCTTTAAAAATCTCTTTATTTTTATAACTTTTTATATATCTCTCATTTCCTGGTTTCTTTTACCTTGTTTTATATGTAAGCTTTAAATAAACTGAATTAGATAAAAATTAGTTACCCTTTAAAAAAGACACAGTTTTTAGGAAAAAGAAAAGTTTTCCTACAATATTTTTTATAGGAAAATACCTAAATAATGAAATATCTATTGTTTAATATAAATTCAGATCCTAAATTGTGACGTTTATGAGTATTTATCACATTAAATTTATCTAATTATTTGTTTTAATTTTTTACCTAGATTATTTATAAAACTATTATAGTCATCATTTAGTTATAAAAGCACCATTGCAAAATTATGGCTGAGACAGTGAAAATTATCTGACCTAACTGACTCCATCTTGCTTCTAATGTCCAAGCTATTCTTGTTCATTAACTTAGTTTATAGTTTGCCTTTGAAACAAAGATGCTAACAGTCTTTTCCCAGACAAACTTCAGTCATGTCTGTGGACTAGACTACCTAAGGCCACAAGATTAAAAGTTAAGGTATTTTACTAAATCATTCATGATGTAGTTATCATTAAATCAGTATGATTGTTTCACTTATTAACAATTAGAAAAGCAAAGATTATTCTCTTTTGGGCTAAGTTACGGTTTTGTAGCCTCTATGCCAAATTTTGACAACTTACAGTATTTGGCAGAAATAAGTATGAAATTTTTTGATCAATAAATGCAAACAAAAATGTATGCTGGCATCTCTTAAGACATCTCTAATATTACTGTTCCAATAAGTTTTAAAGCCAGCTTACTTACTAGAGATTTTACTTAAGTCACATAAACTTGAAAAAGCATTTACATAGTTTTTCCTTTTTTCTATTAAAGTATTTAAGTACTTTTATTGGTTAAGCCAATTAATTAGAACTGTTTTATATCTTTTCGGTAGTAAAACATGGTGTACACAAGACATAATACATAGACATATTAGGTATGCCAATAGAAGTAGATTTTATAGGTTCATAATGTCTCCTTTTTTTTTTTTAATCTTTTAACTGGATCTTGGGCTCTGGGTAGAGTTGATACAGAATCCTGGGTTTTCAAAAAGGAAAAATTATTCTGAGGCTAGACCATGTGATGCTTTTATAAAAATTTTTTTCCCCAAACAAAGACATTTCTAAGTGTCTAAATTACATGTTTTTCTAAAAAACCTGAGTGTTTCTGTTGCAGTAGTTATTAATGAAGAAAACAGAATTCAGTCACTGAAAAGAAAAGAACTTTTGCTGAAAAAGACAAGATTCTAGGAGAGAAATAAAAACATGAGGCCTTTTTAAATACAAACATGCACATATACATGTACACATCTTGGATGTTAGCTTTTAATTAAGCTGACTTTTAACCATTGAGCTCCTAAAAAAAAAAAAAAATTCTTTCCCAAAGGCCTCTCTGCAGGAATGGACCCAGTACCTCCCATTTTCAAGTATACATGCTATCAAAAGGAACAAGACAGATACACAAACCAGTGAAGACAAATTTTGGACAACACAAGTGGGAGTGCACTTAGGCAAAACAGACTCAAAACCAACGACAAACCTGATCTCAACCAAAATGCAAAGCAGGTGTATCAGTGAGCCTGATTTCTTCTCTTGGCAAAAATCCTGATGAGCTTTTGTTACATTCCTGTCTGTGTGTAACGGTACTACTTTTTTAGCTTTTAATATTTAACTTAACCACTCAGTATTGAAACAGTTGTTATAGAGGCCTGTGGTAGTGATATTTGGCCTGCTACGCCTTTATTTATAAAACAGATGCCTGGCCCGAAGTGGCCCATGGACCTTATTTTGCCACCCTGTACTCTGTGGTATCTCATCACTTAGAAATTAAATTTTTCTGAAATATGAGAAAAAACATAAATAAAAATTGCTCAAACTTCCTTTCTAGTAATACCAGCCTGTTTCTTGTTGGTCAGACTGTTTCAAAAGGCCACACTTACCCTCCAAAGAGTTGGAAAACAGTTATCAAACAAGGCACATGATCCCCAAATAAACTGTTACTTGTGATTAAGAAAGAAATACAATCAATTTCTTATTAGAGTTTTTTTTTTCCTCTTCTTCTAGGACATCTTTGATGTATAGCATAAAAAAATGAGAATTTAGAATTTGAGAGATGACCCAGACTTCATAATTACCTGTTTATTTAACTCAAGTTTACATAAGAATAGGGGACAATCTCATCTTACAGTAGAAACATACGATATTCCTAAAATCTGTTTATTTTACTATACTCATTACAGCATTTGACACAAGATCTTAGAATTCTTGACTTGATTTAATGTTTACAAAAAACAAAAAAACTAGTGTTTCCCAAATTACAGTGATGAAAGACAAGTAGGCCTAATATATAAAGGGAGTTTCAAATTCTGAAGATTTCACATGAAATGTTTGAACCACCAGGGTTAGAATTTATAAATTGCTTTTCAAATATATTTGCAAAAAGAGAACATTTATGGGCTCCATAAAATAATAACTCAGGGTATGAAAAGGGTAACATATGTCTGCTTTCTTCACTGACAGTTAAGCTGTTTGGAATTTCATTGGTGCACTTCCTAAAGCCTTCTCCTTTGCTCATTTACAGATTTATGCACAGAAACCATTCATTCTTAGGATGTGAAAACCCCTCATTCTTAGCTAGTTCAGCCATTTGTATAGTGGTCAGTGTCAGAGTGAGAGAAATCCCTTTTGAGTACTCCTATAGTCTTTTTAAGGCCAATCTTAAATAAGACAGGCATTTCTGAATCTGTTTTATCATCCTACCCTGGAGAACATGGGCTTGCTATATATTTTTTTTTAAGTTAAATATTTTGTTTTAAAACAGCACACTAAGATAATGCTACACTTTTTAATCCTCTATTCTTTTTACATTCTTTTAGTCCTTTGAGATCTTTGTCATTTTTTGTATTGCTGCATTTTGTAACTTAGGTCATTCCCATATAGCTCTTTATTAAAAATATTTTGCATTTAGAGCAAATGTATCAGTAATTTAGGAGATTTGTTTTGAATTAATTTTTAAAAGGATTCAACACAATGAGCAATTTACCTTTTTAAGAATAATATCTATTTCATTTGATAACCATGTGAATAACTTATTTATTTTACTTCCTGAATCTCAGTTTGGTTTGGGAACACCGTCTTATGTCTGATTGTTTCTAATAATCTATTTAAACTATTTTAATAAAACAATATATAGTATTTCTTAGGTGGCCAATAATGTATTGCCTCATGACTTCTTCTGGCTTCTTCTTGCCCATTGCACAGAAAAAAAAAAAAAAACCTCACTTGAGACCATAGTATTACATCAGAGACAGAATTGAATTAATGCAGAGTTAGCCAAGGGGTGGGACTGGAGTTGTTATTTAAGTCAGTCTTCCTGAGAACTCAGAGGCTAGGATTTTCATGAATAAATCTGTGGGCAGGGGCCTATTTATTGGTCTTGGAAGAAATGATAATTTAAAATGGGTGTGTCAAAAATGGTCCTCATACACTGAATCTGTTCTCTGTATGAAGACCACAGGACCAGTTGAATATGAATTACAGATCCAGGTGGAGTCAGTTGATTGCCAGAATGCAAAAGTCTGAAAATCATCTCAGAAGACCAATCTTAGGCTTTACAATAGGGATGTTATCTATAGGAGCAAGTAAAGAAGTCACAAATCTTGCGAGCTCTGACTATATGACTCCTGAGCATCAAGGGAATATACAGAGGCAAGCTTAGCGGACAATGACTGGTTATCATTTAACTACACCTACATCACCTACATCTTAGAAGAACTTAGGTCCCTCCCATTAGGGTTATAGCCTTTTATTAGTATTACAAATGGGGTTTAGGTTCCTGAGCAAGGAGGGGATTTATTTTAGGTAGCGACTCTAATCATCCTCATTTCACAGTTAAACTATCAACTAAATTCCTCCTGTGGCTAGCTTGGCCTTTGCCCAAGAATGAATGAGGACAGTCAGCCTGTGAGGCTAGAAGCAAGATGGAGTTGGTCATGGTAGATTTTACTCACTGTCAGTGTCTTTGCAAAGACAGGTTCAATAAAGAACGTAAGTTTTCATTGGGATGCTGTTGAGGTAGAAAAAGTCTTCTTTTAATCATCTTCTAAACTTAAGATACATAACTAAATGTAGACATTGAGGTGCAGCATTTAATGAGTTCACACTTGATCTGTCTTGGTTGCCTGGTTTTCTTCAGCTCCTACAGATGTTATTGAGGCTCAGAAACAAATACACCAAAATGTAGTGTTTTGACTTGATGAACTAAAGAAAAAGCCTCAAGATTTCTCTGACCTTCTCCCTGCCCTACTCTTTCTCCCAAAAAAAGCTGAGGTTCTTTTATCTACCTATGATGCTGACCCACCAAAGAGAAAAATTGTTTTTCTTCTCCCATTCCGTTACCTCACTATCTATGACAGAAAACAAGATGAAGAATGCAATCACATCTGAACAGACTCTTTCACATATTTACAAGTTAATCTTTGTTCCTGGGTCTATTTACTCTTTCTAGTAATCCCCTCAACAGAAGTCCTTTTCTCTCATTTTCCATAAACTTTTTTGTCCAGATGGCATATAAACTCTTGAACCTCACGGGGTGGTTGGCTGTTCATTCTGAAGATACACATTAAATAAATTTGTTTGCCTTTTCTCCTGTTAATCTGCCTTATTTCGGTGATTTTTTCAATGAACCTTCAGAGGGCAAAAGGGAAGTTTTCTCTTGGCTCCACTACAAATTTATGTGTAAAAAAATTATTCTGGATGACATTTCTGGAACTTCATATTTCCATTGCATTATATTTCATCAAGGACTGCAAAAATATAGACAAATTCAAATATTAACAACAATAAAAAATACTAGTATATTTTTATTTACTAACGTGGTCTGTTGTCTGCATAATGACATCAAACAATAAAATACTGATTTATTTCAACACTTGTATAACATTATCCAAAATGGTTTCAAAGCATATATTCTCACATGTAATCTATATTTTAATTTTCTTATGCCTAAGGAATAATATGTCTGAAGAGAAATTTTAAAAAATCAGGAAAGATGTGATAAGCAAGTAGTTGATTTTTCAAATACTATTAGTGCTCTTGTTTTAGTAATTTTATAAAATCACTCTAAAGGGAAATATTACACATATATGCTTATTGAATGATGTGTACCACCTTACTCTTCTTGGTATTTGTAGCATGCAATCTTGAATGCTATTGTTTTGAATCTTCAAAGCTCACCTGAATACCTGGAGCTTTAAAATAAGTTTCTATGAAATTTGGGTCCAACGTGGTATTTTATTTTATGTAATTTTTTTTATAGTAAGTTATTTCAAAAACAAAGAGGCTGATAATTGCTTATAGTGTCTCTACATTCTATGCATTTTCTATTCTTTACTAAGATATTTTAAAAAATTATTTGGCTAACACTTTTTCATAATACCTAGCTATGTTTGTTCAATCTTTGCATGTCTTCTATCTGCAATGCATTCTTCTTTAGTTTCTGCCTCTTCTCTCCTATACCTAGATATTTTCTTGATCTTAAAAATACTTTCCAGTCCACCCCCAAACCCCTGTCATCACTATTAGAAAGCTATTTTATTCTAGCTAGGTTTTTGCATATTTTGATAGTCAAAGAATAGAACTCTCCCAGCCCATCTTTAGTCTCACAAAATTCTTAACAAAATTCATCAAAACAGTAATTGAGTAATACACCTACACTGGCAAAAAAAGGTAAACTCTAGTTAGGAGAGATGATGTGAATTAAACAATTTGTGGAGAAGTATATAGTGCAATTGTTCTTCAGTATCTTAGAGTCGGTTCCCGGACGACCCACAGATAGCAAAATCAACCCATGCTCAAGTCCTAATGTAAAACGGCATAATATTTGGATATAACCTACACACATCCTCTCACATACTTTAAATAATCTCTGAATTCTTATACCTAATATAATATAATGTAATACTATGTAAATAGCAGTTATACTGTGTTGGTGTTTTTATTTGTGTAATTTTATATAATTATATAATTTTTTGTGGTTTTTTCCAAATATTTTTGACCAGTGATTGGTTGAATTTGTGTATGTGAAGCACACAAATATGGAGGGCCAATGTATATTGTAAATTACATACTTTGGAATATAGACTATCTGAAGATAAATACAAATGTAAGGAGAAAACAACCTCTGGTACAAACGGGAAAAGACACTCCTCTTAGCTCTTTTCTGTTACATTTTAAATTAAAAAACATGTCATTGTAAGTTATTTATCTGTGTCTTTGAAATCTATTTAAATATTTTGAAAAGCAAAGTAAGCTTCTTGCCAGCTTTTAGAGCAAGTCATGTCTTTCTAAAGAACCTGGGGACAATCTCTTTGAAATGTAATCTCCAAAAATTAAAGCATCCAAACCTCTCAGTTTTTCTAAGAAGTTAGAAGCCTAATTTAAATGAGCACCTTCCTTCAAATTGCAAAATCAACTCTTGTCATTACAGTATAAGAAATTTCTTTTTCCTCTGGACAAAACCAATTAACTAATACAAATGGTCACCCCAGTTCCAGGCTAACAAAGAATAAGACATATGTGACAAATATTACTTTCAGTTTCTCTTGAGGACTAGTTATTATTTATCTTGAAAACATATATGTAATAGGTTATATCTGCTTAGTTATCAAAGGGTGAGGTTTCTTTCTGTTTTTCCTATCTCTAGCAGGTTGCTGTGGTATGCATCACATTCTGATTTAATACTTATTTAATAAGAAAACTATTTTCTTTCTCAAATACCATTGTGTAGAAGTTTTCTGTTTCCTGGAGTGACAGATGTTTTGTTTTTAATTATATTTTTCTAACAACTATCAGGAGCTATTTAATATGGTACAAACTATAGTGCAAATAGAGTTTGAGAAAGGAGATCATTTATCTACCTAATTATATTATTAATGGAAAATATAACATGTTTTGTACATTAGGATGTTGTTAAATGTCAGTATTTAATATAGTAGCATATATTGAGATAAATATGTTAATATGTTATGCATATAAGATTATATATATAGGCATACCTTCTTTTATTGTGCTTTGTTTTATTGCATTTGGCCGATAATGCATTTTCTACAAATTGTGGCAACCATGCATACAGCAAGTCTATCAGCAATATTTTTCCAAAAGCATGTGCTCCCTTTATGTCTCTGTCACCTTTTGATAATACTTTCTATATTTCCAACTTTTTCATAACATTATACCTGTTATGGTAATCTGTGATCAGTGACATTTGATGTTACAATTGTAATAGTTTTTGGAGATCCACAAACCACATCCATATAGGATGCCAAATTTAATCAATGAATGTTGTATGTGCTCTGACTACTCCACCCACTGTGTACTCATCCATGTGTCTTCAACTTCCTGACCTCTCTTTTCTCTGAGATATAAAAATATTAAAATTAGGCCAGTTAGTAATCTTACCATGGCCTCTAAGTGTTCAAGTGAAAGAAGAAATAGCATGTCTCTCACTTTAAATCAAAAGCTAAAAATGATTAAGCTTAATGAAAATGGCATGTTGTAAATGGAGATAGGCTGAAAGCTAGGACTCTTACATCAAACCATCAGCTAAGTTGTGAATGAAAAAGGAAAGTACTTGAAGGAAATTAAAGGGTTACTTTGGCCCGTCCAAGTGTAGTGGTGTCTATAATTGATCATGACTCTGGTTACAAATGTCTTTGTTCTTCTCCATTGTCACTGATTCAATTAACTAGTTGAAAAAAAGAAAAGTGCTATACCAGTGAAGACACAAATGATAAGATGGTAAAACAGCCTTATTGCTGAGATGGAGAAACTTTTAGTGGTCGGGATAGAAAATCTAACCAGACATACCAGTTTCTTAAACCAAAGCATAATCCAGAGCAAGGCTCTAACTCTGTTCAATTCATTGAAGGCTGACTGAGGTGAGAAAGTTGGAAAAGAAAAGTTGAAAGCTAGAGGAGGCTAAATCATAGATTTAAGAGAAGCCACTTCCATAATATAAAATTCAAGGTGAGGCAGCAATTGCAGATGTAGAAGATACAAAAAGTTATTTTGAAGAGCTAGCTAATATTACTGATGAAGGTGGCCACAGTAAACAACAGGTTTTCAACACAGATGAAGCAGCCTTCTGTTGGAAGAAAATGCCATCTAGGACTTTTATAGCTAGAGGTAGTAAGTCAATGCCTAGCTTCAAACCGTTAAGGACAAACTGACTCTCTAATTAGGGGCTGTATTAGTCTGTTTTCATGCTGCTAATAAAGATACCTCTGTAATTGGGTAACTTATAAAGAAAAGAGGTTTAATTAATACGTAGTTTCACCTGGCTGGGGAGGCCTCAACAATTAAGGTGGAAGGTGAATGAGGAGCAAAGTTATGTCTTACATGGCAGCAGGCATGAGTGCTAGTGCAGGGGAACTCCCCTTTATAAAACCATCAGATTTCCTGAGACTTACTAACATGAGAATGCTGTTGGGAAAACTGCCCCTCTGACCCCTGATTCAGTTATCTCCACTTGGTCCTGTATTTGACACATGGGGATTATTACAATTCAAGATGAGATTTGGGTGGGGACAGAGCCAAACCATATCAGGGGCCAGTGTATTAATAGCTGGTGACTTCAAGTTAAGCCAATGTGTATTTACCATTCTGAAAATCCTAACACCATTAAGAATTATACTAAACCTATTCCGTTTGTGCTCTATAAATAAAACAACAAAGGATGAATGACAGCACCTCTTTACAGTGTGGTTTAATGAATATTTAAAGCCTACTGTTGAGACCTACTGCTCAGAAAAAAAAGATTCCTTTTAAACAGTACTGCATATTGACAATGCATTTAGTCATCACTCAAGAGCTCTGATAAAGCAAAAAGATTAATGTTGTTTTCATTCCTCCAGGCAAATAATCCATTCTGCAGTCCATGAATTAAGGAGTAATTTTGACTTTCAAGTCTTATTATTTAAGAAATACACTTCATAAGACTATAGCCGCCATATATTTCGCTGATGAATCTGGGCATTTATCAGAGAATTTTTTTGAAAGGACTTATCATTGTAGATGCCATTAAGAAAATAACTGATATTATGCAAGTGGTTAAAATATCATCATTATCAGCAATTTAGAAGAAGATTTCAACCTTTTTGGATGACTTTGAGGAGTGAAAGACATCAGTGGAGCAAATAACTGCTGATGTGGTAGAAATAGCAAGAGAACTAGAATTAGCAGTGGAGCCTAAAGATAGGACTGAATTCCTTTGATTTCATGATGAGAGTTGAACAAATGAGATGTTGTTTTTTACAGATAAGACAAATTAGGTTTCTTGAGAAGAAATCTATTCCTGATAAAGATGTTGTTAACATTGTTGAAATGGCAACCAAATGTTTAGAATAACAGTTGCTGCTCAACTGATAAAGTAGTAGCAGGAGTTGAAAGGACATATCTCAATTTTGAAAGTTCTGTATGTACTGTGAGTAAAATGCTATCAAACAGTATCATGTACTACAGAGAAATCTTTTATGAAAGGAAGAGTCGAAAACCCAGAAGCAGATGTGTAGAGTGAAGGTCACATCACTTTGTGATTGACTTCTAAAGACTCTTGATACACGAGAAAGAAACCTGGAAGAGGAAAGCAAAAGAGTCAGGATGGCTCTTCCTCAGGGTCTGTTTCAGGGATGTGGCCATAGAATTCTCTCAGGAGGAGTGGAAATGCCTGGACCCTGCTCGGAGGACTTTATACAGGGATGCGATGTTGGAGAATTATGGGAACCTGGTCTCCCTGGGTCTCTCTTCTAAATCCTTGAAGAAGTTCTTGTCAACAGGATAAGGCAGTATAGTAGTGTTCCACACGGGGACATTGGAAAAACATGAAAGTCATCATATTGGAGATTTTTGCTTTAAGGAAATTGAGAAACATATTCATGACTTTGAGTTTCAGTGGCAAGAAGGTGGCAGAAACAGCCATGAAGCACCCATGACAAAAATTAAAAAGTTGACTGGTAGTACAGACCAATATGATCAGAGGCATGCTGGAAACAAGCCTATTAAATCCAACCTTAATCAGCTTGGATTAAGTTTTCATTCCTATCTGCCTGAGCAGCACATATTTCAGACCGAAGTGAAAACTGGTAATAAGGTGAGAAGCCTATCAATGATGCTTCCTCAGTTTCAGTATCCCAAATAATTTCTTGTAGGCCTGAAACGAATATTTCTAATAACTTTGAAAATAATTTGCTCCATTATTCCTTACTCACACAAAAACAGGAAGTACACATGAGAGAAAAATCTTTTCAATGTAATGAGTGTGACAAAGCCTTTAACTATAGCTCTTTCTTAAGGAAACATCAGATAATCCATTTAGGAGAGAAACAATATAAATGTGATGTATGTGGTAAGATATCTAATCGGAAGCTATACCTTGTATGCCATCATAGATGTCACACTGGAGAGAAACCTTAAAAGTGTAATGAGTGTGGCAAGACCTTCAGTCGAAATTCAGTCCTTGTAATTCATAAGGCGATTCATACTGCAGAGAAACCTTACAAGTGTAATGAGTGTGGCAAGGCCTTGAGTCAGATGTCATGCCTTGCCTTATAGTCCATCGTAGACTCATACTGGAGAGAAACCTTACAAGTATAATGAGTGTGGCAAGACCTTCCCTCACAATTCAGCCCTTGTAATTCATAAGGCAATTCATACTGGAGAGAAACCTTCTAAGTGTAATGAAGGTGGCAAGGTTTTTAATCAAAAAGCACACCTTGCACGTCATCATAGATTTCATACTGGAGAGAAACCTTACAAATGTGAAGAATGTGACAAAGTTTTCAGTTGGAAATCACACCTTGAAAGACAGGAACATTCGTACTGGAGAGAAACCATACAAATGTAAGGTTGGTGGCAAGGCTTTCAGATGTGATTCATACCTTGCATGACATACCAGAATTCACACCAGAGAGAAGCCTTACAAGTGCAATGAATGTGGCAAAGCCTTTAGTGGGCAGTCAACACTGATTGACCATCAAGCAGTCCATGGTATAGGGAAACTTTACAAATGTAGTGATTGTCACAGTCTTCAGTAACACTGCAACCATTGCAAATCATTGGAGAATCCATAATGAAGAGAGATCTTACAAGTGAAATAAATGCAGCAAAGTTTTCCAACATTGTTCATACCTTGCAATCCATGGGCTAAGTCATATTGGAGAGAAACCTTACAAGTGTAATGAGAGTGGCAAGACCTTTCATCAGATGTCACATCTTGTATGCCATCATAGACTTCATACTGGAGAGAAACCTTACAGGTGTAATGAGTGTGGCAAGACCTTCAGTCAGATGTCATCCTTTGTATTCCATTGTAGACATCACACTGGAGAGAAACCTTACAGGTGTAATGAGTGTGGCAAGACCTTTGGTCAAAATTCAGCTCTTGTAATTCATAAGGCAATTCATACTAGAGAGAAAATTTATAAGTGTAATGAATGTGGAAAAGATTTTACTCAAAAATCAAACCTTGCATGTCATCATAGACTTCATACTGGCGAGAAACCTTGCAAGTGCAATGAATGTGGCAAGGTTTTTAATCAATAATCAAACCTTGCACGTCATCATAGACTTCATACTGGAAAGAAACCTTACAAATGTGAAGAATGTGACAAAGTTTTCATTTTCAAATCACACCTTGAAAGACATACAAAAATTCATACTGGAGAGAAACCGTAGAAATGTAAGGTTTATGATAAGGGTTTCAGTTGTGATTCACACTTGGCACAATATACTAGAATTCACACTAGAGAGAAACCTTCCAATTGTAATGAGTGTGGCAAAGCCTTTAGTGGGCAGTCAACACTTATTCACTATCAAGCAATCCATGGTATAAGGAAAGTTTACTAATGTAATGATTGTCACAAAGTCTTCAGTAATGCTGCAACCATTGCAAATCATTGGAGAATCCATAATGAAGAGCTATTTTAAAAGTGAAATAAATGTGGCAAAATTTTCAGACATCATTCATACCTTGCAGTTTGTCGGTGAACTGAGAGAAACTTTACAAATGTGATGATTGTGGCAAAATTTTCAGTCAAGCTTCATCTTATGCAAAACAGAAGAATTTATACAGGAGAGAAACCTCAATAGTGTGATGTTTCTGGAAAAGCCTTTACATTCACACCTCATTAGACATCAGAGAATCTATACTGGACAGAAATCTTAGAAATATCATAAGTGTGGCAAGGTCTTCAGGCAGAGATCACTCCTTGCAGAATATCAGAAAAATCATTCTTGAAATAATTGTTCCAAGTGCAGTGAGTATAGCAAATCATCAAGCATTGACAGTGGACTCAATTCAGCTTCAACTTGAGGTTTGAATTGACTCAACATTGAATTCAAGTATTGACATTAAAGTGTTTATGTTAAAAGGATTGGGCCGGGTGCAATGGCTCACTTTGGAATCTCAGCACTTTGGGAGGCCAGGCTGGGTAGATCACTTAGGTCAGGAGTTTGAGACCAGTCTGGCCAACAGACATGAGCCACTTTACCCAGGCTTTTTTTTTTTTTTTTTTTAAACAAAAATTGATAGGAATTTTTGTGGGTAGTGTGTTGAATCTGAATCACATTGGGTTATATAATTATTTAACAATATTTTCCAGTTCATCAACATGGGTTGTATCTCAATTGATACATGTTTGTAATTATTTTGATCAGTGTTTATAGATTTCAGAGTATAAACTTCTCACCTTTTTTTACCTTTCTTAACTATTTCTCAGTTTAAGTTCTCTAGCAAATGAAATTGTGTTCTTAATTTTCTTTTAAGATTGTTTATTGTTGATGTATGGAAATCTAATTTTTGGTGCTGATACTGTATTCTGCAAATACACTGAATGTGTTTATTAGTTCAAGTAGTATTTTGGTTGACTCTTTGTAATTTTCTATACAGAAGGTGATGTCATCTACAAACAAATATAATTTTACTTCTTTCTAAAAAAAAAAAAGAAAGGGTCAATAGATGCAGCAAACTTCATTGTTTTCTTATTTTAAGCAACTGCCACAGCCACTCCATCTTTCATCAACCACAACTTTGATCAGTCAGCATTCATCAACATCAAACCAAGACCTTCCAGCTGCAAAAGTATTTGGACTCACTGGAGGCTCAGATAATCATTAGCATATTTTACCAATAAATTATTTTTAATTAAGGTATCTATATATGTATATATATAGGTGGTGTATATATATACGTATGTACATATATGTAATCTATTAAGTGTGCAAAAACGCTAGGTCTGAAAAACACTATATATATACGTATGTACATATATGTATACATATGTACATATATGTATACGTATGTACATATATGTATACGTATACACATACATATACATATATGTACATACGTATATAGTGTTTTTTAGACCTAGCGTTTTTGCACACTTAATAGATTACAGTGTAAAATACATATAACTTTTATATGCACTGGGAAACCAAAACATTTTTGTGATGTGTTTTGTTGAAATATTTGCTTTATTGAGATGGTCTGCAACCAAACCCACTATATCTTCAAGGTATGCCTGTGTTACACGGAATGATAGGAGAGAAAGATAAGTGAGACCTTATTTCTCAAACCAATTTTCTGTTTCCTATCACATGAAAGGGGATAATGTTTGTACTTAACTAACTGGATTCTTATGTAAATTAAAGAAGATTATATATGTAAAGTGTTAAACACAGTGAATTCTTATTTTACAGTCAGGTTATAGCAATGGTATGATTTGTATCAGGGCAAGGACATCTGTATTGCAAGGTTTGTAGAATCAGAAGGAACTCCATCTCTTTACTTTTTGCAAGCTCTGGGGCTAGGAGACAATTGTACAATTTTACAAGGAATTCTTCAATTGTACAAGGAAGTATGAAAAGAGTTACTATTTAAGAATGAATACTATATAAGATATATAGAAACAGTTCTGTGAATATTGGCCTTTATTTTTTAAATGTTTATATGCAAAGAGGAAGAGAAAGAGGTAAGGAATACCAGTCAAGAGTAAGAAAGGGAACCCCAAGACCAAAAATAAAAGCAGCATACTAAGCAGGGCGTTGAGAAGACTAGTATCTCAGCAAATCATTTTATATTTATAGGAGAAACATATTGTCTAAAGTCATAGAATACGGTGCCAGATGATCAGAGAATTTAAATACATCATTAACACTTTAGTGTAAATATATAGTTGGAAATGGGACATAGCTCCTCTTCATTCTGAAAATTCTGCATTGTTAATTGTTTTTGAAGACTTCTGTCTGTTTTTCTACTAGACTTGCTTTCTGTTTGTATTCATTTATAAGACTTACAGAATAACTTTAATTCCTGGTATAGGAATTACAAATATATGTAATGAAAATATCTTTTCTCAGTCTGCAGCTTGCTCTTTTAATATATTAATGGAATCTATGATGAACAAGATTCCTTGATGTTAACACTGTCCTCTTTATCATTTTTTCTGTCACAGATAACACTTTTATGCATCCTGTTGATGAAAGCTCTGCTTACTTTATATTTAACAAGACCTTCTCTTATGCTCTCTTTTGAAAGCTTTATGGTTCACAGTTTACATTTGAATGGAAAATCTAGTAAGAAATTACTTTTGCATATGATGTGAAGTAGTCCAGACAGCTATTTTTTTCTTTATTAATTTCTTTTCAGCTCAGTACCATATATTAAAAGTTTGTCCTTAATTTTACTTTTTAAAATTAAATCAAATGAATATACATGCATGAATCTGTTTCTGTAAGTTCTGTTCCAAGGCTTAATTCATTTAACCTTGTATCAATAGTAAACTATTTTCATTCCTATGGCTTTACAGTTGATCTTAATATATGGCAGTGTAACTTACCTACCTATGTTCTTCAAAACTGACTTGACTGTGCTTGGCTTTGTATTTCCTTATATATTTTAGAACCAACTTACCAATTTCTATGCAACAGAAAATCTGCAGAAATTTTTATTGGGATTGTGCTTTTCCAGAGATCAATTAATGAGGCTTGGAATGCAATATTGACTCTTCCAATAAATAATTACTGGATAATCTGGTTTACATAGGTGTTGCTTAATTTTTCTCAATAACATTTTTAGTTTTCTGGGTAGAATCCTCTCACCAGGTCTCAATTAATTTATTTAAAGGTGTTTGAATTTTTCTGCTATTTTTAGTGGTATCGTTATTAATATTGATTGTCCACAGAATAGTTCTTAAAAGCTACAAACTAATTTCTAGCAAAACTAAAAGAAAATTATACTCAGGTGATTAACAATGACCTAATCCACAGCTGATGCACAAATTTTAATATTTTTGAAGTTTCTTCTTTTCATAGGTTTTCTACTTTACCCCTTTGGTATTATTTTTGTATACCCTCATCTTTGTATATAACCCAACACATAAAAATCTTTCTGACATTTCTTATGGAGTAAAAAACCTGCTACACCATCAAACCTAAAAACATTAGAAAAAATTGTCCAAATATACTTATCATGGAGAAATTTGATGTATTTTTAAGAACAAAATAGATGGAATATCTGGTGAATAATTACATTAATGATACACCTATTTTTCATTTCTAGGACTAATTCACGAAATAGTGACACTCTAATACCTCTCTCCTTTCTTTCTGTCCCATATATATGTAATATAAATATAGATTGTGTTGATATATTAATAATTTTAATAATTATACATTAATATAAATATATCATAAATTTATTTTATTTATTTATTTTTTTATTGCATTTTAGGTTTGGGGGCACATGTGAAGAACATACAATATTGTTGCATAGGTATACACGTGGCAGTGTGATTTGTTGCCTTCCTCCCCTTCACCTATATCTGGCATTTCTCCCCATGCTATCTCCCCCCAACTCCCCACCCCTCACTGTCCCTCCCCTATTTCCCCCCAACATACCCCAGCGTATAGTGCTCCCTTCCCTGTGTCCATGTGTTCTGATTGTTCAACACCCGCCTATGAGTGAGAACATGCGGTGTTTGATTTTGTGTTCTTGTGTCAGTTTGCTGAGAATGAT
>CAUYQU010039144.1:0-37685 GCA_963574635.1 Cheracebus regulus | reverse complement strand
GTGTGGCTTCTCTGCCGGGAATCTCCCGGTCTGTGGGCAACAAAAATTCGTCGGAAAGTGCGGCGTCCACTCGTTCTCTGCGCTTTCACTGGGAGCTACATTCCTGAGCTGTTGCTAATCGGCCATCTTGGATCTCTCCTTTTTTCTTTTTTTTGAGAAGGAGTTTTTGCTCTGTTGCCCAGGCTGGAGTGTAGTGGCATGATCTTGGCTCACTGCAACCTCCGCCTCCTGGGTTCAAGCAATTCTCCTGCCTCAGCCTCCTGAGTAGCTGGGATTACAGGTGCGTGCCACCACGCCTGGCTAACTTTTGCATTTTTAGTAGAGACAGGGTTTCACCATGTTGGCCAGGCTGATCTCAAACTCCTGACCTCAGGTGATCCACCCACCTCAGCCTCCCAAAGCCCTGGGATTACAGGTGTAAGCCACTGCACCCAGCCTCCTTGTCACTATTTCTTATGTAAATTATCACTATTTTTTAAATTAGTCAGGATAGTATATGGCGGTAACAAACAAACCCGAAATTTTACTGGCTTATTACCAACATTTATTTTTCACTTACTCATTCAACCCCAACTCAGGGCACTTCCCTGTCAGCTGTCCTTCTGGTGACCCAGTGACCCAATCTGCTTTCATCTTGTGGCTTGCCACCTCAATGGGTGGCCTCTAGAACTGCCCTGGGGGAGGGGCACATCACTGGGGCTGGGTATGGAGGATGCAGGCAGATCACATAGCGACCCTCAAATGTCTCACCCAGGTCACTTACAGCCCACTGGCCAGAATTAGTCACTTGGCCATGCCTAACTGCAAGGGACTTGGAATGGCAGAAAGGGTCTCCTGGATAGTCTTGAGAAGTATGTGTCTCTGCCAAGCCCCTAGGCTGGTGGGGCTGGCAAACATGGGCTGCTTTATGCAGAGGAATGACCATAGGTCTGTGGGGAGGTTGTTAATAGATTTGGGGACCAATATTAGCTTTTAGGTGCTACTCCATTGCTAACTCATCTGCAGAGGTCATGTATTTTTCCTAGCCATCTTGCTATAAAATAAAACACACATATACAGAAAACCTCACAAAAGAAATACAGAGTTTAAGCCGAGTAAGTAAGTGCCTCCTAAAGCAAGAAGCAGAACTTAATTATTTTAGTTTTTGGACTCAGTGCTGTATTTTGCCACAGCATTTCTAACAGCTTTGGAAGAGTGAAGTTTTGAATTTCAGAGGCATAATATTCCACTTTTAAACAGAGGGCTATCTAACCTCAGCAGTGAACTTGCAATCTGCCTGTGACCAAGGAGTGAGGAAGTCCTCCCCTCTCACAGTAAATGTTAGGTTGGAAGGTGGGGCTCCTGGGGCCGGCCAGCCAGTGGCCTGGGAAGCAGCTGAGCGCCTCTCCTCATTTTCCCTAACTCTGGACTTGGTCTCTGGATCGTCCTGCTTCTTATGGCCCTGGTGCTCCGAGAGAACGCTGAGGTGGCCCCAAGAGGCCACCACACCCACCATGTGGCCCCTCCTCCACACCAAGCTGCAGCCTGGAGGTCAGCCTGACCCTTGGGACTCCCAGCTCTGGGCAGAAGCCTCATCGCCCCTGCCAAGGTATGTGTCAGCCTCAAGGCAGCACACAATGTTTTGGTAACTTGCAGAGGCTGAATCCTAGAAAGACCGTGTGTTCCTGGCCGCTGGCCGCTGGCCTCGGGGATGCGCGCCCCCGCCCCGGAAGCCTGATGCACCTGCTGGGAGTCAGCACCGGGCCTCCCAGCCAGCTCTGCCAGCACATATTTCTAGGCTCAAGTCAGACTTGGGAAAGCATGGCCCTCTCCTGGCTCCACATCCTGCTCCCCCTGCACCCATGGAGCAGCTGACCCAGTTTTTGGTAGAAAAATGAAAATCTTTACCAGTCAGATGAGAGAGGAAGCAAATGCCACGCTGCCCTAATTTAGCCCAGACACAACCCTCCTTCTGGGGAAGGGACGAGGAGCTTGGGCCTTGTCACTCTCTCTTTTCAGAGCATTTGGAACAAAGTCCCAAAATACCAGAGGCTGAGTGCAAACCTCCTTTGCTGTCATCAAGAGGGAGGATGAATCATGCAAAACACGCAATTTCTATCATCCCGAAATACTGCATATATACTTACATTTAGTGTCATTTTACATGTGCAAGGTATTTTTTAAAAAATTCTTTTCTCTTTCACTCCCCCCTACCTTTTTTTTTTTTTTTTTTTTGCTAAACCAAAAACACCAGCTGTAAAACCCACTGCTTCCTTCCCCGCCAAGTCTGCAGTGGCAGGAGGCGGCGGCAGTAGTCAGCAGGGCCCCCGAGCTCTGAGTCAGGCCTCCCTCTCAGTGGCTCCCTGCCTGCAAAACAAACTTAAAAGCTGGTGAATGGGACGTAGGGGCCTGCAAGCATGCAGGGAGGCCTAAAATATTTGCAGAGGCACACACTGTTCACAGAATGAAAGGCCACTGTGTAAATATCTGGGCCCCGGGTGAGGCGAGGCATTCTGAAAGTGGCTTTTCTGTTTGTCGCATCAAGCCGGCAAGGAAGCAAAGGCATTCATTCAAAAACATCATGCAGGAGCCACATCACAACTTCCTGGCCCCAGAGGGTAGATTCAAAAGGGACCACAGCCCTGGGGCCTGTGTTTCGACCTTTCTCCTCTGCTGCACGTTGCACAGGATGGTTCTGTGAAAGCTGACAATGTCAACTTTTAGGGATAGGCAGACAGGATCGATTTTCTCTCCTTTGGCAGGGAAAAGGCTTTTTTGGAAGACACTCAAAAGGCAACCATAGTTACTGATGGAGCATGGCAAGCATGAGACAGAGGCAGCTATTACCCAGGCTTGACAAAAGAGGAGAAAACGAGGGATGAATTTTGCATCAAGCCCCAAATATTAATTCCAAGGACCTCGGGATGAGCGTAGCAGAGCAGGCACACCTGATACCCCTCTCGGCATCACCTTCAGATTCCCGGGAAGCCTCACACAAACATGAAAACTGGCATCAGCCCTCTGACCAAGACAAGACCATGAGCCAGGCAGAATGTTTGCTAACCACATTGTCCAGGGGATGCATTTAGAACATTCTTGGATTTCACACCATTTATGTTGCCCTCTCTGAGCCAGAACAGGGCAGACAGCCCCAGGAAGGAAGGAAATAGTTTTGTTTACTCAATCTCTGTGGGTGATAGTCTTCCACTTGGGCAGGAATCATCCTCTAGGTCAGTTTCATCTTCTTTTTCTATCTCTCTCCAGAGCAACAAGACTGCAATTTCCAGCATGCAACAGAGAGGAGAGAGAGAGAGAGAGAGTGCGCGCACATATCCTCTTTTTCAGGTGTTTAATTGCTAGAGGAAGTATCTTCAACAGGGATAGAAAGGGGAGGGTGCTGAGAGTGGCTGCTCAAAGGTATATAAACTACATTTGATTCTCTAGTTTAATCAGAGATTTTCAGAGCTGAGCAGAACATCCAACTGTAGGCTGGCTCAGAAATACCCCAGATAATGCTCACCAGGCATGAACATCTGAGCTAGGCGGGCTTAGATCCACAAGCGGAAGCTGCCAGCACCCAAGTGGGAGGCTTAGGACAACGAATTTGCCTTGTCTGTTGGCCAAGGCCAAGCTTGGATAGATCCACGCAATGGAAAAATACCAATAAGGGGCCGGAGAAAAGACCGTAGAGCCTGAAGGGGAGAAAACTGCCCCGGAAGGGCCAGAGGTAGCGGGCTCTCTGAACATTACTCCTCTGCAAGAAACACATGCTCATCATGCTCATCTTAGATAACTGCAGTTCAGTGTCTCCTGAAAGACACAAGAAGATATGGCTTCAATGGAACTGGCCTAAGAAGGAAGCGGAAGGACAAAACAGTCTAAGACAAGAGATACACAGGGAGCTGTCTAAAATAAGAAGGCAATACAAAGTAACCAAAAATAGAAGACCAGAGTCAAAGCTGCATTTGAAGAGAATGACAGCAGAATTGACTACAAAATAGCTTGTTAACCAGAAAGAGGAAGAGGCCACACACTTTGTCCTCAGGATCTCTGTACACTCTTAAAAACTTCCGAGGAGGCCGGGCACGGTGGCTCAAGCTTGTAATCCCAGCACTCTGGGAGGCCGAGGTGGGTGGATCACTTGAGGTCAGGAGTTCAAGAACAGCCTGCCCAACATGGTGAAACCACGTCTCTACTAAAAATACAAAAATTAGCTGGGTGTGGTGGCGTATGCCTGTAATCCCAGCACTCAAGGCAGGAGAACCGCTTAAACCTGGGAGTTGGAGGTTGAGGTGAGCCTGGGCCACAGAGTGAGAATGGGTTTCAAAACAAACAGAAAAATTTACTGAGGACCCGAAAGAACTTCTGTTTAAATGGGTTTTGGCTACTGATATGACTGCATTAGAAATTGAGACTGAAAAATTTTAAAAATTTATTAAAAATATAATAAATCTGGCTGGTATGGTGGCTCATGCCTGTAATCCCAGCACTCTGTGGGGCTGAGGCAGGCGGATCACAAGGTTAGGAGATCGAGACCATTCTGGCTAACATAGTGAAACCTCATCTCTACTAAAGATACAAAAAATTAGCTGGGCATGGTAGCATGTGCCTGTAGTCACAGCCTTGGGAGGCTGAGGCAGGAGAATCACTTGAACCAGGGAGGCAGAGGTTGCAGCGAGCCGAGATCGCACCACCCACTCCAGCCTGGGCGACAGACCAAGACCTCGTCTCTAAATAAATAAATCAATCCTTTCATGTAAATATAAATAACATTTTTAATGAAACATAACTATATTTTTTGCTAACATAACTATATTTTAGCCACCAAGTATGGTGGTTCATGCCTGTAATCTCAGGACTTTGGGAGGCCAAGGCTGGAGAAGTGCTTGAGCCCAGGAGTTGAGGTTACAATGTGCTATAATGGCACAACTGCACTCCAGTTTGGGAGACAGCATGAGACCTTGTATCAAAACAAACAAACAACAACAAAAAAAACCCCTGTGTTTTCCAAATGAAAAATATTTTTACAGAAGAGAATTACTGGCTTATATTTTGAGAACCTCTTTAATTAATAGAAGACAGCTGGATTCTAAGATCTGCTTCTGAATTCAGTCTGTTATAGTATGTTGTTTTGGTTGAAGTATATGAAGAAAGCCTGACCTTAGATAGATATGTTGTTGGAAAAGGGAAGAGAGTCTTACTGTCCTTGTCCTTGTAGGTGGCCTTTTTTGATATTCTGCCAAAACTCATATGGGATAGTTTCTTCTTTTTTTAACTTTTTATTTTATTTTATTGCATTTTAGGTTTTGGGGTACATGTGATAGTTTCTTAAAGGTTAGTTGTAGGAGGCTGGGTATGGTGGCTTACACCTGTAATCCCAGCAATTTGGGAGGCCGAGGCAGGCAGATCACCTGAGGTCAGAAGTTCAAGACCAGCCTGGGCAACATGGTGAAAATCCTTCTCTACTAAAAATACAAAAATTAGCTGGGTGTGGTGGTGTGTGCCTGTAATCCCACCTACTGGAGTCTGAGGGATGAGAATTGCTTGAATCTGGGTGGCAGAAGTTGCAGCGAGCAGGTATCACACCACTGCATGCCAGCCTGGGCGACAAGAACGAAACTCTGTCTCCAGGAAAAAAAAAAAGGTTAGTTGTGGAATCTAAAACCACATCACTTGTTTACATCAAAATTCATTATGGGGGCTGGGCATGGTGGCTCACGCCTGTAATCCCAACACTTTGGGAGGCCAAGTCGGGCAGATCACTTCAGGTGAGGAGTTCGAGACCAGCCTGGCCAACATGGCAAGACTCCACGTCCACTAAAAATACAAAGATTAGCCAGTCATGGTGGTGCATGGCTGTAGTCCCAGCTACTTGGGAGGCTCAGGAATGAGGATCGCTTGAACCCGGGAGGTAGAGGCTGCAGTGAGCTGAGATTGCACCACTGCACTCCAGCCTGGGCAGCAGAGTGACACTGTCTCAAAACAAAACAAAACAACCCAACATTCATTCTGGGTCTTTCACTCTGAATGGATCTTTTACCCATGCATGATTTTTTAATAGCAATACAATGGTCATTTGGAAAATATTGGTTCAATGAATTAGGCAGATCTCCTGAAAGTTGACACACTTCATTTTCATTATACTTCATTATACAATATATATTTTAAAATCACATTTCTTAACATCCAATTTCATGAAAAAAAAGTCTATTGGGAAACTGTCAAGCCAACAGTAGCAGATACATAGTTTTCAAAATTCCAATTTTTGCTTGAATGCTCAGATTTTGTCACTGACAACAAAACTGTCAGTTGTCTCTTTGAAGTAATAGGCTCATTTTGCTCATTTTTTTTGAGGAAATGAATGCCAAATAGCCCTTCCTGAACCACCATACGACATAAGCATGACAGTCTGTCACTCTTTCAAGTAAAAGTGGTGTCCCATGACAAAAGTAGGTACTTCAGCTTGCAACTCAAAACAGTTGCACAGAAGCTTTACTTCAAGACAATATACTTAACTGTGCAACAGAAGCGCTTTACGTATATATTCCATTTTGTCACACAGAATATTAAAAAGATGGGAACTCAAGGGTTAATATGCATTAGAAGTGATCGTATTTGTTGCTTTATCAAGTACATTTTTTTTTCCTATTATTTATTTATTGAGATGGAGCTTTGCTCTTGTTGCCCAGGCTGGAGTGCAATGGTACAATCTTGGCTCACTGCAACCTCTGCCTCCCAGGATCAAGCGATTCTTCTGCCTCAGCCTCCCAAGTAGCTGGGATTACAAGCATGCACCACCATGACTGGCTAATTTTGTATTTTTAGTAGAGATGGGGTTCTCCATGTTGGTCAGGCTGGTCTCAAACCCCCGACTTCATGTGATCTGCCCGGTTCGGCCTCCCAAAGTGCTGGGATTACAGGCATGAGCCACCACACCCAGCCAGCAATCAAGTACATTCTTAAGTGGAACTGGCATTTTTTTTTCCTAAGAGCATGCAGTGATTAGACTAGCATAATTTGGTAGCCCCACTTTGACTAGTGCTAAGTTTTAGCCTTCATTTTTTCTGCACCATCAGTGTAAATGTCAACACAGTGGAAAAATCAAAGACTGTCTTATTAAGATAATTTTAAACTCAGGGATTCCCAGGGGACTGTGCAGATCACTCTTTGAAAAAGAGTACTATAGCAAAAAAAAAAAAAAAAAAAAAAAAAAAAAAGGAAAAAGTAATGTTAATGAGGACCAAGTTGGGAGTATAATAAAAGGGCAAAATGCAAATTATGAGTAAATGCAGCAGATATGGAAGACGGGAGAGTCAGTCTATGAATTACATAACCCAAAGGAAGACTTGAACTAAAGGAGCAGAAGCAAGCACTGAAGGCCAGGCATGGTGGCTCATGTCTGTAAGGCAGAGGCCAAGGTAAGAGGATCGCTTGAGCCCAGAAGTTTGAGAACAGTCTGAGCAACACAGTGAAACCCCATCCCTACAAAAATAATTTATAAAAACATTAAAAAGAAGAAATCATCAAAGACATACTAGAAAAAAATTCTGAGTTAAAAATCTGATACTATATGTGAAAGAGCTCACTGAGTTTCAGGGAGAATTAATGCCATATACAAGCAAAAGGCTTTAATGACAAGACCCAGGTTTAAAAAACCATTACTGAAGGCCTGGTGTGGTGGCTCATGCCTGTAATCCCAGCACTTTGGGAGGCTGAGGCGGGTGGATCACCTGAGGTTGGGAGTTCAAGACCAGCCTGACCAACATGGAGGAACCCCGTCTCTACTAAAAAAATACAAAAATTAGCTGGGTGTGGTGGCACAAGCCTGTAATCCCAGCTACTCAGGAGGCTGAGGCAGGAGAATTGCTTAAACCTGGGAGGCGGAGGTTGTGGTGAGCTGAGGTAACGCCATTGTACTCCAGCTTGAGCAACAAAAGCAAAACTCCGTCTAAAAAAAAAGAAAGAAACCATTACTGACGAACAAAAATTGGTCAGTACTCACACAGGTCTTTTTCACAACAGTAAATGCCAAGAAACAAAGGTCACCTATACAGGACGTTCAAAGAGAAATGTTGTTGGCTAAGGATGCTGTACTCCGCCAAGTCATTGGGTGTGTGTGTACGCAACAAGAAGACATTCTGAGCTATAAAAAACTCAGAAAATAAAAAATCACTTTTGTACTCTTCCTGGGTGCAAAACCCTCTTGCCCTTTCAGTCAAGATTAAGGATGCTGAGTTCACTGCTGACTTTGGACATTAATGGGGATGCCTTACAACCGTAACAGGAGAGAACACTCAAAAGAATTTACTCAGAATTCACTGAAGAACTCAAGGAACTGATGAGATAGCTATCCATTTAACCAAATGGTTGGACTGTTATCTTACCTTTATCTAACTGGATGAAAAAGTTTTTTTATGTGAAACTGGTAGGAAGGATAAGGTAACTCTGTATGTACTCACATGCAAAGATGTTCAGGATATATTTTTAATTAAAATAAACAGATTTCAGAGCAATAAATCTAGGTAGAATACATGACCCTATTTTAGTTCCTCTCCAAAGGGAAAATACACGTGTACACACACACAAATGTACATACACGCCCGGGTGCAGTGGCTCAAGCTGTAATCCCAGCACTTTGGGAGGACGAGGTAGGTGGATCATGAGGTCAGGAGTTTGAGACCACCCTGGCTAACTTGGTGAAACCCTGTCTCTACTAAAAGTATAAAAATTGGCTGGGTGTGGTGGCACTGGCCTGTAATCCCAGCTACTCGGAAGGCTGAGGCAGGAGAATTGGTTGAACCTGGGAGGTAGAGGTTGCAGTGAGCAGAGATCATGCCACTGCACTCCAGCCTGGGAGACAGAGTGAGCCTCTGTCTCAAACAAACAAACAAACCAAATGTACACACACACATACATCTGTTTATAAATCCATAGAAAAAAGTCCAGAAGGACACAGAGTGGTTACCTTTTGAGTGACAGAAGAATGTCCGGAGTAGAATTGTGTCCCTCTCTACCCCTCAACAAAATTCATATGTTGGAATCCTAACTTCCAGGACCTCATAATGTAACTATTTGGAGATAACATCTTTACAGAGATGATCAAGTTAAAATCAGGTCATTAGAGTGGGCCCTAATCCAATATGGCTGCTCTCCTTGTAAGAAGGGGACATTGAACACAGAGACATGCACAGAGGGAAGACGATGAGAACAGGCCTGGAGAAGATGGCCATGTGCAACCCAAGGAGGGAGACCTGGAGCACATCCTGGCCTCGAAGCCCTGCGACACCCTACTTTCCACCTCCAGCCTCCAGACTGTGGGACCACAAATTTCTATTGGTTAAGTCACCCAGTTTGTGGTATTTTGTTATGGCAGCCCTGGCAAAATGACAAGGAGACTGGTATTTTTATATTGTATGACATTTTATTTATTTATTTATTTTGAGACAGAGTCTTGCTCTGTTGCCCAGGCTGGAGTGCAAGTGGCTTGATATCAGCTCACTGCAGCCTTCACCTCCTGGGTTCAAGTGTTTCTTGTGCCTCAGTCTCCTGAGTAGCTGCAATTACAGGTATGCCCCACCACGCCTGGCTAATTTTTGAATTTTTAGTAGAGATGGGTTTTCACCATGTTGGCCAGGCTGGTCTTGAACTCCTGACCTCACGTGATCTGCCCGCCTTGACCTCCCAAAGTGTTGGGATTACAGGCATGAGCCACTGCACCTGGCCTGTATGACATTTTAATAACTACATATGACACTTCTATAATCAGAACCCTTTTTCAAAAAAAAAAAAAAAAAGACATA
Organism: Cheracebus regulus; assembly: GCA_963574635.1. Classification (NCBI taxonomy): domain Eukaryota; kingdom Metazoa; phylum Chordata; class Mammalia; order Primates; family Pitheciidae; genus Cheracebus; species Cheracebus regulus. Next base: position 27,906 of record CAUYQU010039144.1, on the reverse strand, counting down.
ATGAGAGAGAAAGGGTATCAGGTATAATTATCACATAATAACTGTCTTTTTCTTCCTTTATAAATATACATACTTTCCTCCACCCCAACACTGCCCTTTAGGGGCTCAGCTTGCCACCACAGCACCAATAGCACCAGTGGCTGCTCCAGCTGAGGAGATGGGGCAAGCCCTGATTTGCACGATCACAACTGGTACCTGGTCCTACAAGATGTTACCAGGGTCATCTCCCTTCATTCCATGCACCTAGTTCAGTTCTAAACAAAGGAAGAGTGGTTTTTCTAATCATCTCACCCCACAAATCAGAAAGACCAGCCAGCTTGCAGTGAGGACGCCTGCATTGGTGGGCACTTTCACAAGTGCCCTCCCCGTACCCTCCTGCCCCCGGCATTCACACGGATGGCCCTGTGATTGCCTGCTCCAATGTTGCGATACATAACAAGCAAAACCCGGCCTGCGAGTCCTGTAAAATAGAACTCCTCTAACAATACTTTTTCCCCTGGCTAGTGAGTGTCCTGCTTTTCTAGGGGTTGTCCCTTACTGGGGAAGGGGGTGGTGGACCAGCACTGGGGCAGCAGTAGGGAAGAGGAGCAGAGGCGTGACTTGCAGGAGGACCCCAAAGGCCACAGAAGCGGGGTGGGAGGTTCAGGCAGTACTCTGCAGACAGTGCTCTGACCCAGGCAAGTTCGCTGAACAGGACTCTGTCCTCTCGGCAAAACTGCTCCCACAGAGGCCACCGACTTTTTCCTAGTTGTATGCACTGGCTCCCAGAAACCCAGCTAGCCTAGTGCACTTCTGCAGGCATATCTGGAGCTGTTAACATACCTGGGTCAGCGAGAACCTGAAATAAAATTCAGATCAAATAGAAGTTAAGAAATAGAAATCTCAACACACAGGATGTGGATGTAAATACTCACAGAAACACTGTCCAGTGACCTTGATGGAGTCAGGTGTAGTCAGTCCTCTGTATCCACGTATTCTGCATCTCACATCAAAAATATATTCACTTAGGCCAGGCACAGTGGCTCACGCCTGTAATCCCAACAATTTGTGAGGCCAAGGTGGGTGGATAACCTGAGGTCAGGAGTTGAGACCAGCCTGACCAACATGGTGAAACCCCATCTCTATTAAACATAGAAAATTAGCCGGGCATGGTTGTGGGTGCCTGTAATCCCAGCTATTCAGGAGGCTAAGGCAGAAGTATCACTTGAACCCGGGAGGTGGAGGTTGCAGTGAGCCAAGATCGTGCCATTGCACCCAGCCTGGGCAACAAGAGTGAAACTCAAGTCTCCAAAAAATAAAAATCAAAAAAGAAAAGAAAATATTAATTTAAAAAAAAGTGTTTTAATAGAGATTAAGAAAAAAACAAAGCTGGGCTTGGTGGCTCATGCCTGGAATCCCAGCACTTTGGTAGGCTGAGGTGGGCAGATTATGAGGTCAGGAGATTGAGACCATCCTGGCTAACACGGCGAAACCCCATCTCTACTAAAAATATAAAAATTAGTCTGGCGTGGTGGCATGAGCCTGTGGTTCCAGCTGCTCGAGAAGCTGAGGCAGGAGAATCACTTGAACTTGGGAGGCAGAGGTGGCAGTGAGTCAAGATCACAACACTGCACTCCAGCCTGGGCAACACAGAGAGATTCTGCCTAAAAAAAAAAAGAAAAGAAAAGAAAAGAAAAAAAACGAAACAAAAAAAGGGCCAGGCATGGTGGTTCATGACTATAATCCCAGTACTTTGGGAGGTTGAGGTGGGAGGATCTCTTGAGCCCAGGAGGTCGAGACCAGCCTGGGCAACATAGTAAGACCTCCAACTCTACAAAAAATTTAAAAAACAATTACCTGAGCGTGGTGATGTGCACCTGTAGTCCTAGCTACTTGCGGGGGGCTGAGGTGGGAGAATCACTTGGGTCCAGGAGGTCAAGGCTACAGTGAGCCATGATTGTGCCACTGCATTCCAGCCTGGGTGACAGAGTGAGACCCCGTCTCAAAAAAAAAGAAAAAAAAAAAAGATGGTTGAACATGTACAGACTTTTTGTTTTTGTCATTATTCTCTAAACAATACAGTATAACAACTATTCACATAGCATTCACATTATATTAGGTATTACAAGTATGATTTAAAGTATACAGGAAGTGGAGGTCAAGATTGCAGTGAGCAGTGTTGCACTGCTACTCCAGCCTGGGCAACAAAGTGATTACCCTGTCTCAAAAAAAAAAAAAAAAAAGGATACAAGAGGGAAGATGTGTATAGGTTATATGCAAATATATCAGGGATGAGCATTTGTGGATTTTCCTGGAGCCAATCCCCCATAGATACTGAGGGTTACTGCTATTTCTCCTCATATGCTTCCTCAGCTGTAGAGTGGAAAAGAATCCTGCATTCTGTAGGAAGTTAAACATGACGTTTGCAGAAGGCCCAGTTCCTGGCCTAGCACATAGGACACCGAAGACAAGCTATACCTGAGGCAGCCTGAGGGCACCCCAGAGAAACAGATGGACAGGATAAGGCTCTTGACTGGCGCCCACTTGTCAAGGCCACCAGCAGGGAGGGAGGGAACAGAGGCCATCAGAGCGAGGCCTGGTAAGGACCTGGGTTCTGCAGTTGGCTAGTCCAGCTCAGCCTGGCTCAGTCCTTTTCTCCTGGGACCGCAGGTTACCCATTACAATTGTTCGACTGTGAAACTGGGTTGATAGGAGGGCCCTGTCTTGCAGGAAACATGAGGGCAAGTGAGATCGTAGGACTCTTCCCCACTCCTCCAGGTCCTCCTCTCACTTCCTAGCTTCCAGCATCTCTCTATGCTTCTCACTTTTGCCAGTGGTTTGGGAAAATCTCCCCCTTTAGGAAAAGTTAAAACTGAAAACCTAAAACTAAGATGCAGGGCCCCTCCTATATATCTCCTTCTAAGGGCCCTGCTCCTTTCTCTAGAGAAACTTTTCTCTGTGACCCTCAAAAGACCTCATACTTTATTTCCTCCTGGGGATTGTCACTGTAGCTTTGGAACATCCAAAGAGTCCATTTGGAAAGGAAAGTGGGCCAAAGAGAGCTGCTCCGAGACCAACCATCTTGCAGTGTTTTCTGCGAGAAACTGTCCTCCCAACTCCACACACACACAAGCACTCACATCCCTGAGGTTTAGCAGGGATCAGTGGAAAACAACTTAGAGGAAGTACAGCTGTTCCCTCGGAGGAACGCGCGTGGGGGAAGCCAGGCCTAGAAGAGGGGGTGTTCCTGGGCGGCGACCTGCAGCCTTCCTTTCACTGCGGCATCCGAGCCCAAGGAGCTGCAGTCTCCCCTTGGGAATACGACGTAACCATAGGAGGAAAGGGCCTTGGAAAAACAGACCGGTGTACATGTCCTTCGGCACAGGAAGCCCTGTCCCATCCTGTATGCAGGAACTCTAAGATCTGCCAACGCTCTAGCATCACCCCATCTCCAGCCAGACAAATACCCCGAAGCCAGCGATCTGATAGGATGTGTTTATATTTACACCGTACATTTTAAAACAATGGCTACATTGGTCATACATATTAGAAACCATAAAAAAAAGTTAAGAACTAAAATGTACATCATACACTTGTATATATATTTTTTACACAGAGGTAAAAAGGCTTATTATAAAAAAATCAATACAACAGGGTTTTTAGTATACAGGTAAAGAATGAATTATGCTTCAGGCACTTTAATTTGTTAATGTGAGCAAATAGCTTGGGGGGTCGGGGAGGCTTCTGGACAGAAAATCTTTTGGTTAATGTTTTGTTACCACAGATATAAAAATAAAATCTGAATAATTTCTCTCAAATGATTGACGTCAATATGGCAAAGCTGACTGGGAAAATACTACACACTGTTCAGCTGCAGTGTGGCAATTAGAGAGACACATTTACATAAATGTCCCCATGGCTGTCTTTGTGCCCTTAACCGATGCCTTCACAAACCAAAAAGTATACGTTGAGTAAGATTTGCTAGCATAACTCTTAAAAGGGTGGAAAAGGACAAGGGTTCAGAAAAGAGACAGATTAACAACTAGAGGTGACAAACAAAAAACAGCTGGAATATGTGTGTTCTTATTGAAATAAATAGGGGCACTTGAACTGAGGTCTAAGGAAACAAACATTAGTGTTGTGCTTTGTAGAGAGGAGATACTAGAGAAAGACCCCGAGGAGATGTCTCCAGGTGGGGGAAGGTGGCCTCTCAACAGCACTGGAGGCTGGCTGAAGGTTTTCTAGATGTTCTCCAGGCATGGATGAGGTTCTCTTCTCTTCCATCAATCCAGATGGACAGCTCTCTGCTCCTTTTCCAAACTGGAAAGCCTAAACCAGTTACACCAACGAATGAAGACGTCTACTAACTGACTCATAAGCACACTGGGTATTTACACCGGTAATCTACTAAAGGAACGTGACGAGCTTGCGGTCGAGCTGGAAACAGCCCCATGAAGGTGAGCACAGCTAGCACTTTCCCAATATGATTGGCAGACTGGAAAAAAGTCCCTTTCCTTGAAGACTGGTGTCCTGTGTGCAATAAAGCAGGAGTGGGGAAAGGGAGGATGGGGGAGCAGGCCATGTCTTCTGCTGGCCGCTACCACAGAAAGGTTGCGGTGGGAAGAACAGCCGGAGTCCACAAGCCCGTCCCCGGTGCTCTCCATGGGGTTCTGATTGTACTATGCTAAGTATAGGTAACCACTCTTAACTCTTCTTCTTTCTTCCATAAGAAGATTTGGTTAATCCTTGCAACATATTAGAAAAATACTCTTTTCCAGCTAAATAGAAGCCTCCTCCGTGGCGAGGTGACAGGCAGAACCAGATGGCTGACCTAACCACCTGTGCACCCAAAGTGGCAAGTCTGGGTTTGGAGTTGCAGGCGAAAGACACTTAGGCATTGGAAGGGTTTTTACATATGGCCTTGTTTTTTCCCAAGTATAAATGAGGAATTTGGTGATGCGAAATTGAGTCCAAAATGAAAACGAAAATATAAACCCACGAAGAAAATGCAACCCACCACTTTTCAAATTTATGACATTTAAAAATCCCCTCTCCCCGTTAATATAAAATAGCCAGGGGTTGGGGGGAAGCTCACTACTATGGTTTTACTCACTACAACCTTAGTGTTTCTCATTTGGAACTTGTTCGTGGGAACACTGGTTTGTGTTTGAGGAAACTATTTGGTTTGCAAAATAACAAGCAAGATTTCTTACTTCATTAGTGTCCTATTCTAATATTGCTAAATTTTTAGAAGTGGTGGCAACACAATTTAAAAAAATGTTCGACTTTAAGGGTAACTGGGGAGGCTCATAAAAACCTGAAATCCCCTTTCTAGCCCTGGTCCAAGAGGATGCAACGCAGTTTAAGGAATTTTCCTGATTCTTACAAGTTAGTCTGAAGTTAAGGCTCAATTCTCAGTCTATTACGGGTGAATGTTTTGCATCAGTGAATCATTTCAACAGATTTTTGGGGGGCAGAAAAGGATGATGGGCTAAAGATAGAAACTGCAGCTTACATGGGAAATTTGGCTTTAGAAAAGTTAAAGCGATATTGTTTTGTGGTACAAGTTTGTTAACTAGCTCACCTCCTATACATAATAACTGACTGCAGGCTGAGATACTTCTGTCGGGTTTCATCATCCTCACATCCCATTTCCGCAGAACCAGATGCTTGCTAGCGACAGGCAAGGTGAACCAAGAGAAAGAGAGTCTCTGACACTCTTGGAAAAATCAACTACAAAACCCACCGAAAATCAGCAGTTCCAACTGCAGACTCCTTTGAACTGGAAGAGGCGGGGGAGGAGGAAACAGGAAATCAACACATGGATGAGACAGTTAGTTTGGTTACAGATTGTTAATAGTACAGGAGTCTGCGGCGAAGGTTCCTTCCTCAGAACACTGTGCGAGCGTGTGTGTATGGGTGTGGCTGCTGCAGTGTGGGCGGCGGGGGGAGTGGAGTCTACCCGGCAGCGTCCCCGGCTGGAATGGTGCCTCAAGGTACCCGGGAGCTGGGAGGCCTCTTGCTCTCCTTGCCCCTTGGAGTGGAAGGGAGCGGGGGAGAAGATGAGAGTATGTAAGAGACGAGTTCCCCTGTGGCTGCGGATGGAGGGAGAAGGGAGGGAAACTGAGTCACGCGGCCGCTTTGTGCTTCCCGCCACAGCACCTGCACATCACTCCGCAGTGGTAACAGGCCCGAAGGGGCAGGTAACAGCACATACAGGGGGCCAGGAAAGACAAGGCAATAAGAGCCATCCACCGGAGGCAAAACTTCTCGTCGCTAGTATCGCACGAGCAAGGGTCTGTATAGTCTCCCTCGGGGTCCGACATACAGTGATAGAGCATGCTGTCCGCGCACCACATGCAGCTCACCCGGCGGATGCAAGTTCTCACGGAGTCGGGCGCGTCCTGGCAGTGGCCCCTGCGGTTCTCCTCGTGGTTGAACATGTCCCTGCAGTACACGCACCGCAAGCGCTCCCCGTCCTCCTTCCGCCGCCGCGACTTGCCCCGGGAGGGCTGCGTCTTGATCACGCCGCCCCCACGGCCTTTGGGGTCCTCGCCGAGGCCAAAGTCTGAGGAGTCCACGTAGGGGTAGTTGTAGTCGTGCTTGGGGACCTCGCCCTTGGCGAAGCGCACGTAGGAGGAGTCCGCGTCCTCCAAGGGGTCCGCGTACTTGCCCCTGACGGGCGCGTGGCGGTAATCCTCGTACCCCGTCATCCAGATCTTCTCCCGGGGGTTGATGCGCACGATCTCCTCCTCGTCGTCCGGGAAGCTCACCTGGCGGTAGGGCCTTGGCATCGGCTGTTCCATGAGAGAGGAGACATTATTTCACAGCAGTGGCCAAAAACCACCCCCCTAAAACCCACCTTCTCCCTCCCTAGCCCTCTAAAATGCACTTTTCTCGAGAACTCCACCAGGGCACTCCATGAAAAAACAGACACCTCCTGAAATTACTGAATATCCTGTTGTCCAGTCCAGTCAAAGACTTATTTCAAATAGAGTCTCAATCCATTATTGGGCCAGGAAAGCAGTTTTGTGGGTTGAGACCAGCAGTATTTCCCTTTTCAGGGTATGCAGTGCCATATAGGCAGGAGGGTGTGCATATAGCAAGGGCGCAGTGTGATGCATTCCCGGGAGCCCGACACACTCAGATCAAGAGGCAGAATAGGACCCCTGTCCCACAGTATCTTCTGCCTGCCTCAGGGACCTCCCAAGCCCCAGTGTGAGGGCTACATTGATTTCTAAGGCTTGCATTAGTTTTGCCTGCTTTTGGACAGTGTGTTCTCTTTTCTAAGATTGGCTTTAAGAAAAAATTGAAATAGAGTAAGGACACTGGAGTGCAATACATGTTATGAGGTAAGTCCTGTTTTACGAAACTTCATTATCCATGTATATAATATGTCCACAAAGGATCACAATATGAGATGCGTTTCTCCCTGTGGGTCTTGCCTTCAAAAGACAGGGGACACGAGGGAACACAAGTCTCACCTTGTCATCTGATTGGGAAGATAAGATGCAGACAGGAGAAAGATAGAGTGAAAGCTCCAGAAACTGACCGTCTGAAGTTTGACTCTTGCCAGGATCTCACAAATAGTGAGAGGCCAGACCCTGAGTCACACCTTCTATAAACCTACGGATCTAAACTGCATTCTCCTTCAGGGTGGAAGAGGCTTTTCTCTGCAGTTAGTCCTGCTACGGTCTGCAACCCTGCCTTGTCCAGAGCAGCAGACACTGAATAAATATTTATTAAATAACCTGCTCGCTCAGGGCCTCTCCGTGGAGGCAGAGAATTGAGACTTCTTGCTTTCTTTTCTCTCCTTTTTTTTTTTTTTTTTTTGATAAATATTTTAACTATTTTTGCCCAGGCTGGAGTGCAATGGCTCAATCTCAGGTCACCGCAACCTCCGTCTCCCAAGTTCAAGTGATTCCCCTGCCTCCGCCTCCCAAGTAGCTGGGATTACAGGCACGTGCCACCACACCTGGCTAATTTTTGTATTTTTAGTAGAGATGGGGTTTCTCCATGTTGGTCAGGCTGGTCTTGAACTACTGACCTCAGGTGATCCACCTGCCTCGGCCTCCCAAAGTGCTGGGATTACGGGTGTGAGCCACCGCATCTGGCTGCAGAGCCTTCTTGTTTTCAAAGTCCTTTGGGCATGAAGGTTTTTCAGCGGCTGAGGAACATGGCTCTGGAGTGACCCACTGCAGTCAAATGCTGACATTTTCTAGCTAGTACCTAAGACTCAGGTTCCTTTTCTGTCAAACTGCATAGGACTGTTTTGAGAATGAAGAGAAATAATCTACACAGGGTGTCAGCTCACAGCCTCGCTCACAGGATGCACTTGATACCTGTCGCCATGACTGTCATTATCATATTGTTAGACATTATAACCCATCACTTCCCACCAGAGGGCAGGGCCATGTCCCACATGTTTTGCCTTAATTCCCGTCAAATTCTTGGTATCAAAGTTGCCTACATTCTGAAATTCTTGGTATCACAGTTGTCTATATTTTTGAAAATCACGATTCAGAAGGATTTCAAAACAAATCTCAGAAGCTGACACAGGCCTTACCAATTATTTTGCACAGTAAGGAAAGTAAAAAAGTTAATTTTCATCTACTGTTGCCATAATGTGATTTTTAAATAGGACATTTTAATGCCAAAATATTTGGAAGCACAGTATAAAATAATTTTTAAAAAAAGAGTCAAATAAATCTAGCTTTATGTTAAAAAAAAAAAAAAAAGAAAGAAAAAAAGAAACAAAAACGCATACGCCTCTTTTTTCTCATTTCAAAGCAGCCTAGCGGCCACAACACCCCCAGAGGCACCAGTCCATGCTCCATGATTTGGGAACCTGCTCTGCAAAGCAGCCACTTGGTAAATATTTGTTGAATTACTAAATTCCAAGCTCCAGCTCCATCCACCTGCGCAAGACTGGACCTGTAGCCTGTAAGGCTGGCGGCTCAAGGCAAGTGTGCAGCACTCCTTAGTCCTGATTATGGCTCTGGGCTTCCACACATAGCTGGGAGGCCCTTTGGACAGAGGAATGCAGGAGGCAGTGTAGCCCCCTGGGTGAGGACAGGCTTGGATTTGAATCTCATTCCATCAGGTACTCTGTGTCTTTAAGCCTCAGCTTCCTCATCTATAACCTGGGGAGGCTGATGACTTGCCTTGTGGGGCAGTTTCTGAGGATTAAACCACATAAAGCATATAAAGCGTCTGGCAAGGTGTCTGGCACATAGAAAACAGTGGGTGAGGTTGAGGTACCACCACCAATGCCACCTTCAATATGAAGTGGGGGTAAAAGCAGGGGAGCAGGAGAGGCCTGCAGTCATGGAATCTGGCAGAATAGAAGGGGAAAGAGGCCGTTCCGGAATCAGAGGCACCACCCTGAGGCCCTCAGAGGAACAGGGGTGCCGCTTACCTGATCGAGGTGATAGTGGTCCGTGGGGTATGGGTCGTGGAGGTGGCCCAGGGTATAAATCCTCCGGTGCTCACAGGATGTCGGAGAGGAGATTGTCCGAGTAGGTTGCTCTCTCTTCTGGGAGGAATTAGAAGAACTGTCTGTAGCTGTCTGTGTAGAGGGAGGTAACCAAGAGTCAATTTAAAAACAACAACAAAAACCCCGCGTGCCAAACCCTAACATGCACTATTCAAATCCTAGCTGTTCCCCCACTGTGGCATCTTGCTGGTCTTCCCAAAATCTTGAGTTTGTCTTGGCTACAACAGGAGGACCCCTGCATGGCCAGACTGTCTAAACACAATGTGGCTGGCTCAAGAGGCAGAGAAGCCCAGTCACCAGACCTGGAAAGGTGAGTTTTTCTTAAATGCGGGGCTAGTGACTGGGTGCTGGGGGAAAAGGCTGGATACACCGGGCTCCTCCTAGTTTGATCAAGAATGTTACCCTGGCCAAGCGTGGTGGCTTATGCCTGGAATCCCAGCACTTTGGGAGGTGTTCAAGACCAGCCTGGTCAACATGGCAAAACCTGTCTCTACTGAAAATATAAAAATTAGCCAGGCATGGTGGCAGGCGCCTGTACTCCCAGCTACTCAGGAGGCTGAGGCAGGAGAACTGTTTGAACCCGGGAAGCAGAGGCTGCAGAGCTGAGATTGGGCCACTGTACTCCAGCCTGGGTGACAGAGCAAAACTCCATCTCAAAAAAGAAAAAAAAAAAAAGAAAGAAAGAAATGGTTACCCCATTTGTGACCCTGGTTGTGAGGTATTATGGCAAGCAAAGACGCAGATAGGCAAAAATAAAACCCACATGTTTATATGGGGGGGAATCCCTGCCTGGGAGAGTCTCAGAGGCAAGGATACTGCTGGGGTATGTTGAGTACTGGATTTCCAGGAAGAAATTTTTTATCTTTTGGGTTGGGAGCAAGCCTTGGAGGTCACTTTAAACTAAAAGTGGGATGGATGACTGCATAGAAAAACAAAGCCACCTCTGTGAAGGGTGAGTTAACAGCATTTTGCCCAGTAGAGATGTCAAGTTAAGATTGGAGTCTCTGTAGCCATGTCTTTGGAAGATGATTAGCTATCAGTGCAAACTGCACAAGCAAATTCCACAGGCATCCAGTACACCACCTGATATGGTTTGGCTCTGTCCCCACCCAAATCTTGTCATGTATTTGTGGGAGGGACCTGCTGGGAGGTAACTGAATCACTGGGCAAGTCTTTCCCGTGCTGTTCTCATGATAGCGAGTAAGTCTCATGAGATCTGATGGTTTTAAAAAGAGGAGTTCCCCTGCACAAGCTTTTTGCCTGCTGCCATCCATGTTAAGATGTGACTTGCTCCTCCTTGCCTTCCGCCATGATTGTGAGGCCTCCCCAGCCACGTGGAACTGTAAGTCCAATAAAACCTCTTTTATAAATTGCCCAGACTCCAGTATGTCTTTATCAGCAGTGTGAAAACAGACTAATACACCACCTAAGCGCTTCATGCTCCCACCTGAGACATGATGGAGGAGGCCAAGTGACCCAAGGTGGTGGTCATACTCCACAACCCTCTGGACCCAGGGACCATCCTTGTTAGATGTAGCTGGCAACCATCTTTAAAACCAGGGGCCCCGGAATCCCCTACCCTTCCTTCTGCTTGCTTAGAGTGACATATCCCTCCACCATTCCCTAACTAAACAGATGAAAAGAAAAGGCTTTTCCTGATCTCTAGATGTTCTCTTTCTGGCAAATCTACAAGAATTTTCTCTTGGTTACTATTTCTTACTCATATATTCCTCTTATCTCATTTGCATTTTTTTTTTAAATTTATTTATGTAGTTGAGCCAGGATCTTGCTTTGTCACCCAAGCTGGAGTGCTGTGGCATGAACACAGCTCAAGTGATCCTCCTGCTTTAGCCTCCTGAGTAGCTGGGACAATACGTGTGCACTACCACCCCTGGCTATTTTTTGTAAAGATGGGAGTCTTGCCAAGTTGCCTAGGCTGGTCTTGAACTCCTGAGCTGAAGTAATCGTCCTGCCTTGGCATCCCAATATGCTGGGATTACTGACATCAGCCACTATACTTGCACTTATCTGTCTTTTCCTTTTACATGTTTTTGTTAGCTATCATAAATCATTTTAGGGACAAGGTCAAAAGAAACAGACTCATTAAAAAAAGTTCTTTTTATCCTCCTCCCATTTATAAAGTAATACATACTCAGAAAAACAGCACTACAAGAATTTAGGAAAAAGACACCTATATGTCCATTATGCAACACAGGCACTGTTGAGTTTTTAAACCTTGGTCCATATATGCAGCATCCCTCTAGAGATGGCTGGGAGGGACTCAACCCTCCTGGATTTTTCTCTACTTGAGTTTGGTCTATACCATGCATGGCTGATGCCTGCCTCTGATCCCCCAAGCCATGGTGACTAATTTCAGTAGGAACACACGGTGCTCTCTGAAGCAATATAGAGAGACTTTTGACAGAGAGGTCAGAAAAGCAGCTGTCTCCATTTCTGTAATTAAGATCTAGGGTCCTATAAGCCTGGAATCCTGGCACAGGTGTGGGGAAAAGACTTGTCTGAGGATGAGAGCAAGAGAAGCCACCCTTAAGACTCCTTTGCGCTGCTGGATCCAGCCAAGCCTGAATCCTGACCCACTCTACGATGTCCCAATGATGACACCAATACTCTTTTGTAACTTAAGCCAGAATATACTGGGTTTGTCACCTGGGTGCACTTTCCCTTCGCTTTGGATTCCTTCCTGTGGCAGCAGCCCCACAGGTACCACACTCCTGGCTTCTCTCTGCCCCTTACTCCTCAGGTGGGTGGAGTGGAACTAGGCATATTGCTTTGTTACATGGAGGTAGCAGACTACATGCCTAGTCTCACTCCATCCAGCTGGGGAGGAGTAAGGTTCCCTCCTCTTCCTCACAAACAACTCTTCTTGGTGTCATATGAGTGAGTGCTTATGGTGTACCAGGCCCTGAGCTACATGTGGACACGGTTCCTCAACACAGCCAGAAGGTCACAGGTAAAATACCACACCCATGTCACACACTGGCACTAAGGGACTCTGAGAGGTCGGGAACCCAGGCCATGGTGGCACAGAGTCACTGGCAGAGCTGGGGCTGAAATGCAGCCTCCCTGATCACAATGCCCAGGGTGATTTCTAATAGGCCTCCCTGAATGCTGCCTCTCATACTCAGGTAAGCCCACTTGTAACTCCTATGCTGAGAGGTATTTTGTTGAGATTAACACAAAACAACTTCTCCAAGTCACAAGGTACACCCTGCTGTACACAAACCCAGGAGATGAGGAGATGATGTCTCACAGTACAAAGGTTACTAAAGACCTCAATAAATACCTCTCAAATGAGTAATCAGGGCCCTTCAGTGTGATTCAAATCTCAAGAGTTAAATTCTTATCCAACAGCCACGTTACAGTCATCCATTAGGTTAGACGTTACCCTTGTACTGAACATCGTAATAAGCTCTCAGCACTAGTTCTCAGAAACCCAGTTAACACATCACGGTCACCACTGTGTTAGTCATCTGTTCACCCTAACCTAGCCTATTTTCTGTGACCCACGTTTGAGTTAACAATGTGAAGAAAGTCCTTCTGAGAAACGAAGCACATCCGACTTTTCCTAGGACTCATTAGTCGATCAGAAACGCTACCTTCCGATACTCCCATCCCACCTCCCAACCCTCTCTCCCTGTGCAGCCTCTCTGCACAGTCCAGCACAAAGCTCCCTAGACATTTGTCAGAGGATGTGAGACTGAGAAAGGCCTTATCCAATGAAGAATTTCTACAGCAAAGCAAGAAGGCCAGAAGACCTTGAGAGGCACGATCACAGTCTACTGCCTCCTGAGGGCAGAACTGAGGGTGTGTCCTATATGCAGCCTTGCAGGCCCAGCTGTTCAGGGTCGTGTGAGCTCCAGGAAGGAGAGTATGCAAAGAGAGGCTACGCTGGAAGCCGAGGCCTATTTCAGATTGATACTCTCAGACGCATCTTACAAAGCAGCTAGTATGACCTGCAAACAAAAGGAATGTACTACCAGGGCATCTCCAAAAAAGGCAAGGGGGAAACACATCTCCCTTTACCTTCATGCACCTCTGAACTGACTCTCCTGTAACTCTGCCCTGGTTTCCACGGGCTGCTTTTCTGCAGCCCACCCAAGGTATGCACATATCTAATATGCAAACAAGATTCTTAAACATCTCTCTGTTATTTCTGTGCACAAGCTACTGACACCTACCAACCAATCTGAGAGCTGTCACCTTCAAATGAAAAAGTCGGCAATCACATGCTCCCGACTGTATTTCCACTCGCCTTGCTCTCCAGTGGGGGGTCTCTGAACTGTTAGGGCTTTGAAGAACAAAAGCAGAGGTGTTCTCTGACTACTCTGTGCTCGGGGACTTCAGGTTCCTAAGAGGCATGGCTGCAGCATCCTGAGAGAGCAGGTCAGAGTGAGTGTTTAATGCCTCCTGCTGTGGACAGTGAGGCTAGGCATTGCCATCTGGGCACGGCTGACCCTGGGAGGCCTCGTGCACTGTGACGCAACGAGTGCAGACCTTGCCACCTGCAAATGTACCCTCTAAAAACACTCTTGCCTCTGGGTTTGACTCTGACTCAGTGTTAATGCCTGTAACTAAGATGTCCAGCTGGGTGCAGCCGCTCATGCCTGTAATCCCAGCACTTTGGGAGGCCAAGGCAGAAGGATTGCTTGAAGCCAAGAGTTCAAGACCAGCGTGGGCAACAAATCAAAACCCTGTCTCAAAAAAAAGATGTCCAATTAAGAAGTGTGCAACCTAATATGAGGCACTGAACAACAGAAATACAGGGGACTATTATAATGCTAAAAGCAACAGGGTCTCAGCTCAAAGACTAGATTTGACTCATTCTCTGCTAATTATAAGATGATTTTGGTCAAGCTAATCTCTAACTCCAGTTTTTACATCTGTAAAATAGGGCCAAAATCTTCCTTGGGGTTATTGCAAAAATAAAATGGGATTTAAATTTGTTTTATTTTATTATATAAAATATAATTTTACATATTATAAAAAATTGGCTAATATTATTTTTAGTAGAGACAGGTTTCACCACGTTGGCCAGGCTGGTCTTGAACTCCTGACCTCAGGTGATCCACCTGCCTCGGCCTCCCAAAGTGCTGGGATTACAGGTGTGAGGTACCGCCCCCGACCTGATGTGATTTACTAGTATTTTATTTAGCAATGTTACATCTAAGCCTGGACAACATGATGAAATCCCATCTCTAAAAAAAATACAAAAAATTAGCTGGGTGTGGTGGCACATGCCTATGTTCTCAACTACCTGGGAGGCTGAGGTGGGAGGATCGCTTGAGCTTGGAGGCAGAGGTTGCAGTGAGCTGAAATTGCGCCACTGCACTCCAGCCTAAGGGAGAGAGCCAAGGCCTGGTCTAAAAAAAAAAAAAATCTAGAAAAAAAAAGTTACATCTAGATTGGTGAGTTTGCTTTCTATTTTTCTCTATCTGAGCTATCCCTGTCTAGTTTTGTGTCAAGGCTATGCTTATCTTACGAATGGAACCGGGCAGCTTTCTACCTTTTTCTATACTTTGGAACAACATCTGTAATATGGGAATTTTGTTTCTTAACCACCCAAGTTTGGTTTTTTTTTTTTAAGGGGTAGATCTTTGAGTACACCGACAAATTTTTCTCTTTCTTTTTCTTTTCTTTCTTTTTTGAGACAGAGTCTTGCTCTGTCACCCAGGCTAGAGTGCAGTGGCATGATCTTGGCTCACTGCAACCTCTGCCTCCCAGATTCAAGCAGTTCTCTGGCTTCAGCCTCCCAAGTAGCTGAGACTACAGGTGCCTCTGGCTACCACACCTGACTATTTTTTTTTATTTTTAGTAAAGATTGTGTTTTACTATGTTGGGCAGGCTGGTTCTGAACTCCTGACCTTCAGTGATTTGCCTGTCTCGCCCTTCCAAAGTGCTGGGATTATAGACGTGAGCACTGTGTCTGGCCCACTGTCAAATTTTTCTATGGTTACTGTAAAAACCCACATACTTTGAGTAGCAAATAACAAGCTCTGTGTGACCTGGTTTCTAAAGCCCTCTAACAGGGCAGTGAGCTGAGACAAGCCTTTGATGATGAAGAACCCAGAAAGAAGACAGTAAGAAAAGAGAAGGGAAGGGGGTGAAAGCAGGTGTCAGAGGATACAGAAAAGAAAGTGGGCTCTGCCAACATTTAAAAAATCAAGAAATAGGGAGAGGGCTGGCCTCTCCAAATCATCTACGGTAGCGTAAAAAAAAAAAAAATCCATCCCTTCCCAGAGGGTTTTTGGGTTTGGGCTGGGTGCTTTGTGGGATGCGGGCTCAGACACAGAATGTGACCGTGTTGCTGGGAGATGCCATGTGGCACGTGCAGAGGCAAGGCCAGGTGGGCAGTCCTCACACACCAATGGGCATGGGGCTCAGAGCACTGGTCAGGGTCATGTGGCTTCCCAGAGGAGGGTGCCTGAGCGGGTCATGGCATTCTAGATGGGTAGACTAGAGGAAGAAAAGGGGGCTCAAGTTTATCAGTGAACATCTGATCAACATCAAAAAGAGCAGGCTTCCAGTGACTGGATTCTACAGACACAGGCTGTACTGATTTTGAGAATTCAGATTATTTCCCATAACCCTCTAGAGTATGACAACAAAGGAGAGCAACTCTGTGGAGCTTCAAAAGTGGAGACAGAATTTTAAAAAATAATAATGGACCTTAATGTTATGATAGCTCAACAATAAATCAAAATCTGAGTGCAAGACACTGGGGTGAAGCTGCCTGGGCTAATGGACTGGCAGTTTCCCCAAGGTCAGTGCTGCCTGATTTGGGTGGGAATTGGTCTGAATGGAGAAAGGAGACTAATAGCAACACCTCAGGTTAAGCCTGAGCTAGCTCCCTCCTACTGTATGAGCCTTTTTTGGACAGTATGATCTCTTATTCTTGGAAGCTTGGCTACTCTTCCCTCTCTTATGGAGGAACCTTGAGTTTTACTGGGAAGCAAGTGCAGTGGCTGACATGCCTTGGGTCCAAGAACGAGCCTTCTTCATGCAGAAGGCCACCTCTCTGACCAAGGGAAGCTCAAAGAGGGAGGGAAAGAACTACCAGGCCAGACCAGCTGAGGAGACAGGTTGCTTAAATTGTCCATTCTGGGATGGAATCTTGGCTGCTGACCAAGGGCTTTTTGGGGGCATTCAGGATGAGCTGGACAGATTTCAACGTTCACATTTCACAAGTCTTTTCAGTATGATGCGCATTCCTTCAAGTCCCCCCAGATTTCCTGCTAAATCTTTGCTTTCCAAAAGAGGGTAGGGGCAGAAGACAAGGAAGCAACAGTTGGCAAAAAGTGCTATGGGAAAGAAAAGATGGGCCTGGGGCTGTTTTCTCAAGGACGCTTGGCATTATTATCAAGGTGCACCTGGTTCACAGCCTTCTCAAGTAGGATGCTTCCAGCCAGTACATGGGTGAGACCAGGAGAGGGCTGACAACGCACAATTTCCTCCTTCTTCTTAGGGATGGAGATAAAAGGGGCAAACCCTCCTCTAGAGAGGCAGGGAAACAAGTACAGCCATTTCATCACCCCCATGTTCCCAGGAACACAAGGGCTGATGGCAGAAATCACAAGGTGCAAACAGCCAAGCCCTCTCTGACCAGCCTGTTTGGGAGATCAACGGGCCCACATGTTTTGAATAGGGCCACAGAAAACAACATTAAGAAACTGCTGGCTGGGCACGGTGGCTCACATCTGTAATCCAAGCACTTTGGAGGCCAAGGCGGGAGGATCACCTGAAGTCGGGAGTTCAAGACCAGCCTGACCAACATGGTGAAACCCCGTCTTTAAAAAAAAAAAAAAAAAAGAAAGAAAGAAACTGCTGAAGGAGCTAGATAGAACACATCATCCAGGAATCATGTAGCACTGCTAAGCAACAATAACACTACTTTGAAAACCTCAATTTCAGGCCAGGCCAGACACCTTGGACAAATTGTTTAACTTTTGGGGGCCTCAGTTTTCTCATGTGTAAAATGAAGGGGTTGCACTAGATGATTTCCAAGATCTGTTTGAGCCCAAGCAATTTCATGTGAGCGCTTCTCACCTGCTCCTAAGAACATTACAGGTTAGAGGAGTTTGACTAAGCCCGTTGTTTAGCTGATTCAAAAACCACAGGATTAGGCCAGTTGCAGTGGCTCATGCCTGTAATCCCAGCACTTTGGGAGGCCAAGGCAGGCGGATCACCTGAAGTCAGGAGTTCAAGACCCACCTGGTCAACATGGTGTAACGCTGTCTCTACCAAAAATATAAAAATTAGTCAGGTGTTGTGGCAGGCACCTGTAATTCCAGCTACTCAGTAGGCTGAGGCAGGAGAATCACTTGAACCCGGGAGGGGGAGGTTGCAGTGAGCTGAGATTGAGCCACTGCACTCCAGCCTGGGTGACATAGCAAGACTCTGTCTCAAAAAAACAAAAAACAAACAAACAAAAGAGCTACAGAATTAATTTGATTAAGTAGAATTTTTGCCTTGTCTGCAGATGCTGCTGCTATTTTGAATTTTTAAAGGTAGCTAACTAGTAGTTATGGACCACATTTGCATTATTTTTGCTGCAGTTTACCACCAAAATATATCTCAATAGCTGATGTAACCAAGGCAATATTCTTCCTTTTGCAAGAGATTCCCATTTTATATATAAGTATTTACAACTCCTAGATAAATCCATTCCTTTCTTAACCTCAGCCTGAGAGTGTCTCTCTCAGAAGGTTACTGGCTCAAACTGAATGAGTTCCACGAGTTTCCCTGCAGTGTCTGCTAGGGCTGAGAAACCTACGACCAGTCCTTGGCAAACAGGAAGTCTGCCATTTTGTCAACAGCTCGTTGGGAACAGGTAGCTCCGGCTCATCTGTCCTGAGGGCCTACATTGGTTCCAGGTGTTCTCTTTCAAAGAGGCAAGCAGATCAGGAAGTAGGCCAGACTTGTGTTCTTTCACAATCCCAGCTAGCAGGCACTTTAAGAGGCAGCTGCTGTCGGCTGCGAGGGGGAGGAGATTGTGGGAGAAATGAAGATGACTCTGACTCTGTCCTTGACTTTAGGACATTATCCTCTCTCTAGGATCTAGAGGATTCTTTCGTTGTGAAATTAACAAAAAAAAAATTGAGAAAAAAAAAGAGAGTGAGAAATGGGGTCTCACTATAGCCCTAGCTGGTCTCAAACTCCTGGGCTCAAGTAGTCTTCCCGCCTTGGCCTCCCAAAGTGCTAGGATTATAGGCGTGAGCCACTGAGCCAGGCCAACAAAAACAATTTTTTAAAAAAGTTTTTTTTTTTTTTGAGTTAGGGTCTTCCTGTGTTGCCCAGGCTGGAGTACAGTGGTGCAACCACAGTTCAATGCAGCCTTGACCTCTCAGGCTCAAGAGATCCTCCCACCTCAGCCTCCTAAGTAGCTGGGACCACAGGAGCAAATCACCATACCTGGAAAAAATCTTATGTAGAGACAGGACAGGGTCTCTGTATGTTGCCCAGGCTGGTCTCAAACTCCTGGCCTCAAGTGATCCTCCTGCCTCGCTTGGACTCCCAAAGTGCTGGCATTACAGGTGTGAGCCACCACGCTCAGCCTCCAAATTTTAAAATTAGATGACACTTTCATATGAAAGAAAAGGACTCTGATAAACCTAGAGTTGAGCTTCACTGAAAGGACTGAGGGGTTGGGAGCAGGAAGGCTAGGTTTCAGGTAACCATGAATATATACTCTGTATGAATTAGTAAAATGGAAATAAAAGTGTCTGACTGTCCACAGCTTAAAAAGATGAGATGATATATATGTAAATGAAGCATGACACAAGTGGCAGGCCTTGCAAAATGCCGTGGGGCTTCCTGAATCTGAGAGCATTCCAAAGCTTTTATTTAGATCCTGAGACATTTAATTCATTTAGCCACTATAGGTATTTCATGTTGATAAAAAGATCCTCTTCTTACAGCAAAATGTGAGCCTGACAGTTACTGTCATTTAGAAGATAAAGGAGTTCCTATCCATCTTCTGAGTCCTTCTGATACCCCACCCCGTGTTGGGTCTCAATCAGCAGTAGTTATGGGATGCACTGCTCCCTGGGGGCAACCAAAACGTGGAGGACTGCCCTCCCAAAACATTTTTGCTTTTCTTATTCAATCACCACAGATCAGTTTCACTAACTTTGCAGAAGTAATTTATATTTTCAAACTATTTTCTTTTACTTGTCACCCCTCCCCTCCTCCACCCCAATCCCTTAATTCCAAAGGTAGACACGAGAAAATATTTTTGATCAACTGATCTTCTAAAATGAGACTGGGGCTTTCAAGCAGGGACAGGCCTCCAGCGAAGAGATGGCTGAGGTCTTAGGCCAATGTACCAGTTTAAATGCACATCATTTAGGCAGCTTTTCTGCAATAAAAGGAATCTGGTATACTGACAATATAAAATGTACTAAAACTTATTTGGATAACTATTTCATTTGCTTAAGCTTCTCTGAAAGGCAGCAAGCAAGTTTATGGGCTTGCATTCCAGGAGAGCAGAGTGTAGAACTGAGGACAAGTCACTTCATCTCATTGAGCTGTGGTGGCTTTGTCTGCAAACATGGAAGTGTCGACCTGTACTCACAGGGTGGCAGTGAGGACCAAATGCAGTCATGTATGCCAGAGTGCAGTGCAAAATGCCAGGGACAGTAATGGTTCTACATCACTGTCCTTTTCCTTCCCCTCCTCTTGGGCCAGTGAATGGAGACTCAAAGGAAATATGTCTATCTCAAAAAGGTTTTGAGTCCAAAGCATAGCTAACTAGAAGCAGAATCCAGTTTAGAATGCAGGCCTCTCTTCAGACTCCAAACTCCATAAACACAGGGATCACACACCACCTCAGCTTTAAGACAACACTCCTTAGAAAGCCAGCAAATGAACCCCATTCATCACAAAACTGGCAGATCTGCCTTCAGCTTTAATGTTTGTTGGGGATGGAGTAGGTAGAAAAAAACTCTTCAAGAAAAGGAAGATGCTGTATTCTGTACTCTTTTGCTTCTGTAAAACAAAATTCAACAAATTCATTTTTCCACTTAAGAATGAAAAGCGGCCGGGCGTGGTGGCTCATGCCTGTAATCCAAGCTCTTTGGAGGCCAAGGCAGGTGGATCACCTGAGGTTGGAAGTTCTAGACCAGCCTGACCGATATGGTGAAACCCTGTCTTTAAAAAAAAAAAAAACAATGAAAAGAAGCTTAATTTCCAAATATCAAAAGCCCATTTAGGGCAAAACAAACATTGTCTTGGTGCTTTGGTTTTAACTATGTGCTCTATCCATGCCTTAGACAACACTGCGGTGGATGGGAGAGGGCAGGGTTGTCATTAGAGACAACTGCTCTGAATAGCCAGAAAGTCAAAAATGCAGCTTGTAATAAACAGGATGTCATGGGTTCAAGTGTAGGGCATGAGGAAGGGCCAAGCTTTCCAGCTGGGGCAAAACATGGCTAGAAGCTGATGCTGCTGCAAAGGATAGGACACTTTTTTTCCTAAGAGGAGGAGTACTGCCTACCTGAAGAAATAAGGTATAATGAAATACAAAACATAACCTGGCCAGGAGTGGTGGCTCATATCTGTAATCTCTGTACTTTGGGAGGCCTAGGTGGGTGGATCGCCTGAGGTCAGGAGTTCAGGACTAGCCTGGCCAACACGGTGAAACTCCATCTCTACCAAAAATACAAAAATTAGTTGGGTGTGATGGTGGGCACCTGTAATCCCAGCTACTCGGGAAGCAGAGGCAGGAGAATCGCTTGAATCTGGGAGGCAGAGGTTGCAGTGACCTGAGATTGTGCCATTGCATTCCTGCCTGGGCGACAAGACTGAAACTCTGTCTCAAAAAAACAAAAACAAAACAACAACAATAAAAAACATAACCCAAATACAAGCCTCTTTCAACTGGATTCTGGGAAAGCATTAAACGCCACACAAAATGCTGTTGAATGAGTCTTCTCAATTCTGCAAAGAATGATACACAGTTGATACCATTCTAAGTGCACAGGAGAGAAGTTAATTAATTATATACGATGAATGCCTGACGGTGCCAGGGCTTAATTAGGAATCCTGGTTGAGATGGGCTGCCCAAATCCAGAAAGAAAGTACTTTGGTGGCAGAAGAAACTTGGAAGGGGGAAAGAAAAATCAAAATCTTATATATGGTAGGCTTCCCATGGTCATGCTTTGAATTGTTATTTTGGGGACTTGGGCAATAGGTTCACTAGAAGCCTAAACATCACCATTATGCAATACATACATGTAACAAACCTGCACATGTATCTATAATACACCCTGAATCTAATAAAATAACAAAAAAAAGTGAAAAAAGAAAAAAAGCTGCCAGGCCTGGTGGCTCATGCCTGTAATCCCAGCACTTTGGGAGGCTTGATATAGCTGGATCGCTTGAGACCAGGAGTATAAGACCAGCCTGGGAAACATGACCAAACCCTGTCTCTATTAAAAATACAAAAAATTAGTCGGGTGTGGTGGTGGCATGCACCTGCAGTCCCATCTATTTGGGGCTGAAGTGGGAGACTCACCTGAGCCCAGGAAGTTGAAGCTGCAGTGAGCCGTGATTGCGCCACTGCACTCCAGTCTGGGCGATGAGTGAGACTCTGTCTCAAAACAAACAAACAACCATACAGTTATTAGCCCAGGAAGAGAAAAACAGCAGTAATGAACTGGAAAGGTTGGGAGACAGTGCTGGCTGCTCTGCAATCATGAACTAGCTGTGAGATCTCAGGTTAGACACCCATCTGACTCTCTGAGCTGCTTCTGCAACTGTCTGTAAAATGAGGCAAATCCTCCTTTAATGCTAGAAAGAAGGCTGGATCAGATGAACTCACAATCCCTTCCAATTGCAAGATCTATAAATCTAAGCACTTGGTACAGCTACTGCTACCCTTGCCTCCCAGCAAGCCAAATACTTCCAGTTAACTCTCGTCACACCCTACGTTTAATGTGCCATTATTTACTGGGTAGATGTCCTATTTCCTAACATGAGGCCGAGAAACCAGTGGTGGTCACTGAAGAGCGCCCAGGGCCATAGAACACAATCTCTGCTGAGTCTCTGGAATCTATCTAAACCCTCAGATGGGGGAAATCAGGATGGCTGGAACTTCAGTGTCTCTCCTCATTCCTTCCTCTCTCTTGGCAACCCTTCCACGAAAATCCCTCCTCATTCTTCTTTTCTTTTTAAAAAATCAAAGCAATACATATATGCTGTTTAATGAATCAAACAGTAGCCCCATATTTTAGCCCTCCCCATCTCAGCTTCTCACCCCCAGAGAAATTCATTTTCAATTCTTGTATGGCTCTTTCTTCTGGTATTTCTCTCCATTTTCAAAATGTCATAGTTTTGCTTCCTGATCTTCAGATGTAGATATTATTTGAGGGCTTTTTATTATGGAAGATGAATATTTGGCTATTTTATACACCCACCAGTATCTTCCTATAAAGCAAATATTTCCCTAACCTCCCGAATTCAGGGCCATCATCCGGCCACTCAGCATAATGACAGTTGAAGCAACAATGCTCGATACAGACTCCAGATGAGCCTGCTCTCCAAGTATGAATATGCTGCAGCCACATTCTCCCAAGATTACTTAGAAATTCTCCTTGTCCATCTGAAGATGCTAATACAATTTAGAAACAATTTTAGAACCCTGCAGCAGTAAATAAACCACCAGGTTTTAATGGACCAAATCCTACCGACAGGAATTTAGAAATTTGTTCATTAAATGAACGGAAAGCCTAAAGCCTCTCCAGTTCTCTACAATCAGCTAATTTTTCTTTACTCCTATGCTCCATCCCCAGTTACCTCCTTGCCCAGCTCCAGAACCCCTCACCCAGTCCCCAACTGCAGGGCTCTGGGAGGAAGCTGGTCCTAAGCTGGTGAGCAAACCAGCTCAGCTTAGCCATAGAGCTAAATATTTCATAGCTCAAGTTTACCTGGGCCTCCTCAAGTCTCCCCAGCTCTGGAGTGAAGGAAAAGCTGTCTGGAAGAGGCACCACCAAGAGAGTGTGCTAACTCTTAGTAATGCCAGAAACTCCCCAACACAGAATGCTGAAACTTTTTGTTCTTGTTGTTTTATATTCTTTGCATTATTCAATTTGTAAGTTTGTGCCAACTGGTTCAGACGTGGGAAAGCTATGATGTACCCATATTTAATGCCAGGTACACCCTTGGCTCTTAGGGGTTTGTGCTCAACTGGATTCACCATTACAATTGAGGTTCCCCATGGAGTAGAGGGGCTGAGAAGGGACCCTGCTGCAAGGGAGAGACTTCATGGGAGGGCAAGAAGATGTCTGAGCATGCTTATCATGAGTGATGGCACTGTGGGCTCAGATCCTAACTGTGGACTGAGCCGAGACACAGCTAAAAGAAACAAACCCAAGAATCCCTCAAAATCACCCACCTTTAAATAGTCCCTGAGGATAACAATAAGGCAAATAAATAAAATATGAAAACCTATGATTATTATATACTATATCTATCCATTCATCCAGCCCATTTCATTTTACACATTTATTGAGCATCTACAGAGCAAAGCTTTGCTGGATTGTAGAGACTACCATGATGAATTACTTGCCTATAATCTAATTAGGTAAAGATTCATTTGTCCAGCAAATAAATTATGAAAGGAAAACAGGAAGGGCAGGCTTTCAAGTGACAAGAGAGGAATACAGTACCAAGTGCTATGGGATTTTAAAAGAGAAAGAACAATCATAATTGGTTAAGGAGAAATATAAGAAACACGAAGGGAATAAAGAGCCCAAAACTCAGCCGGGTGCGGTGGCTCACACCTGTAATCCCAGTACTTTGGAAGGCCGAGGCGGGCAGATCATGAGGTCAGGAGATTGAGACCATCTTGATGAAATCCCGTCTCTACTAAAAATACAAAAAATTAGCCGGGCATGGTGGTGTGCACCTGTACTCCCAGCTACTCGGGAGGCTGAGGCCGGAGAATTGCTTGAACCCGGGAGGCAGAGGTTGCAGTGAGCCAAGACGTCACCACTGCACTCAAGTTTGGGCAACGGAGAGAGATTCCATCTCAAAAAAAAAAAAGATTATATACATATATATATATATATATATATATATATAGAACATTTATGTATATATTCAATAGTCAACATGATATACTTATTAATGAGATATTTTATTCTTTTACTTGTACAAAGTCTTGAAATCCTCTGTGTATAGCACTACAGTTAGACCACATTTCATTTCAAGTGCTCAGAAGCCACAGTTGGTGGCTAGTGGATACTGTACTGTAATATACTAGAGTATTCTCATATTTTCCTTTCTTGAAATGGGCTGGGGTTAAACCTCATCTGTATAATGGTGATTAATAATATCCTGTATCTCATGGGATTGTTGAATATGTGAAATGAATTAATAGATGTAAAAATGCTTAAAATAGTTTCAGGCATGTAATAAACAGCATTATCTATTATTATTTCTTTAATAATAGTCATCAAATGAAAGAAAACAATATCTGGCTTGGTGAATTGTGAATAAAATTAAAAAGAAAGACATGTTAGCTATTTCAAGTTCTGACCTAAATCACTGAAATAAAATAATGATAGATTTTAACCTGTTTGTATCAGATTGAATGCTTTTGGCTACAAGAAACAGAAAAATCAACTAAATCAGATTTAATAATGAAGAAATTAAAAGCTCATGTAATTAGGGTAGAGAGAAAAAGTACATTTCAGTTTTCGTTAACACAGTTTAAACAATAATGTCATCAAAAGGTGTCAGGCTCTTTCTGTCTCTTTACTCTGAACTCCAGTATTGTTTTTCTTACATTCTACAGCTGGTGTTACCCTTGGTTTCAGGATGGGTGTTAGATACAACTAGGACTAGATGCTTCTTGATTTTCATCTGGCAGGAGAAACACAGAGAATGAATCTCCTCCAACGACTGAACAAAATCCTTTTCTTCATTCAGTATCATAGGGGCTACCTGGTAAGGCCAGGTGCAGTGGCTCATGCCTGTAATCTCAGCACTTCGGAAGGCCGAGGCAGGAGAATCCCTTGAGCCCAGGAGTTGGAGATCAGACTGGGAAACAAAGTGAGACCTCATCTCTACAAAATAATTTAAAAATTAGCTGAGCTCAGTCGTACATGCCTGTGGTTCTAGCTACTTGGGAGGCCGCAATGGGAGGATTACTTGGGCCTGAGAGGTTAAGCCTGCAGTGCCATGATCACATCAATGTACTCTAGCCTGGGTGACATAGCAAGACCCTGTCTCAACAAGTAAAAATAAAAATAAAATAATAATACTAGGGCTGTCTGGGGTGCTGACAATGTTCTATTTCTTGACCTGTGCTTGCTTCGTGAAAATCCAATAAGCTGCATAATAATTATTGGTACATTTTACTGTATATATGTTAGACTTCAATTAAAAACAAAAGGTTAACCAGGTGCAGTGGCTCACGCTTGTAATCCCAGCACTTTGGGAGGCCGAGGTGGGTGGATCATTTGAGGTTAGGAGTTCAAGACCAGCCTGGCCAACATGGTGAAACCCTGTCTCTACTAAAAATACAAGAATTAGCCGGATGGCAGTGGCCCACATCTGTAATCCCAGTTACTCGGAAGGCTGAGGCAGGAGAATCGTTGAGCCTCAGAGGTGGAGGTTGCAGGGAGCTGAGATTATGCCACAACAGTCCAGTCTGGGTGACAGAGTGAGACCTTATCTCAAAAAAAAAAAAGTTTGTTTTTGAAAGGAAACAATTATAAATGGGGGGGAAAAATGAGTCAGAGAAATACTTTCATTTTGTTTTATTTTTTGAGACAGGGTCTCACTCTGGTCACCCAGGCTGGAGTGCGGTGGCATAATATCAGCTTACTGCAGCGGGTAATCTCAGCTCACTGCAGCCTTGACATCCCAAATTTGGGTGATCCTCTCACCTCAGCCTCCTAAGTATTTGGGAGTACAGGCACATGCCACCATATCTGGCTAATATTTTGTCTTCTTAGTAAAGATGGGGTTTCACCATATTGCCCAGGCTGGTGTCAAACTCCTGGACTCAAGTGATCAGCCCACTTCAGCCTCCTGAAGTGCTAGGATTATAGGCATGAGCCACAGCACACGGCGAAGAGGAACACTTTTGGTTAGGAGCAAGATGAAGAGTGTTCTGTTCTTAGCAATATATAATATTATTTTGCTTTTTAAAAAACGTATGTGGTCAGGCCCGGTGGCTCATGCCTGTAATCCCAGCACTCTGGGAGGCCGAGGCAGGCGGATCACGAGATCAAGAGATCGAGACTATCCTGGCCAAAATAGTGAGACTCCGTCTCTACTAAAAAAAAAAAATTAGCCAGGTGTGGTGGCATGCACCTGTAGTTCCAGATACTCAGGAGGCTGAGGCAGAAGAATCACTTGAACCCAGGAGGCGGAGGTTGCAGTGAGCCGAAATTGCACCACTGTGCTCCAGCCTAGTGACAGAGCAAGACTCTGTCTCAAAAAAAAAAGTATGCAAAAATATACACTTGCTTCTTAAAACACAACATTATATTGAGGGTAATCTGTGTTAATATGTATATGCTAGTTAATTCATATTCCCTGTGTATACTGTTTTATTTTGCAAAATACCATGATTTATTCATTCTTCTGTTTCTAGATATTAAAGACTTTTCATATTTTTCTTATTAGAAGCAACACTACTATGAACATGCTTGTACATGTCTCCATAAATGGATGTGGGAGAACCACTTCTTTTTCTTTCTTTCTTTTCTTTTCCTTTTTTTTTTCTTCTTTTCCTGAGACTGAGTTTCACTCTTGTTGCCCAGGCTGGAATGCAATGGCGTGATCTCAGTTCACGCCGCAACCTCCTCCTCCCAGGTTCAAGCGATTCTTCTGCCTCAGCCTTCCAAGTAGCTGGGATTACAGGCATGTGCCATCATGCCAGGCAAATTTTGTATTTTTAGTAGAGACAGGGTTTCTCCATGTTGGTCTCCCATATCAATAGATATGGGAGAACTATTTTTCTTTTCTTTTTTTTTTGAGACAGTGTTTCACTCTTCTTGCCCTGGCTGGAGTGCAATGGCACGTCAGCTCACACTGCAACCTCCACCTCCCAGGTTCAAGCGATTCTTTTTCCTCAGCCTCCCAAATAGTTGGGATACAGGCATGTGCCACTGCGCCCGGCTGATGTTTTTTTGTGTGTGTTTTCAGTAGAGACAGGGTTTCACCATGTTGGTCAGGCTGATCTCAAACTCCTGAATTGAGGTAATCCGCCCACCTCAGCCTCCCAAAGTGCTGGAATTACAAGCATGAGCCACCGCGCCTGGTCTCAAAAGTTCATTTATTATTTTTTTTTCTGAGAATTGTTTTGGTTACACAAGACAGCTTTTTTGGTTTGAGTCTTTGAAATTTTTTACATACATGATTATGTCATCCAAAAATAGCAATAATTTTACTTCTTTCTG